>CAUYPK010121551.1:0-53047 GCA_963574355.1 Loris lydekkerianus | reverse complement strand
TGGCCAGAGGTTTATCTATTTCATTGATCTTTTCAAAGAACCAACTTTTGGATTTATTGATCTGTTGTATAATTCTTTTGTTTTCAATTTCATTTAATTCTGCTCTGATTTTGGTCATTTCCTTTCTTCTGCTGGGTTTGGGGTTACTTATATATATAAGTAGCAAACAAAAGTAGTGTTCTTCTTTCTCCAGTTGCTTGCGATGTTCGTCATAACAAAATGCAAACTACCATATAGGTATATGATACATATAGGTATATGATACAAAAACAAATACAGAATAATCTCCAAGCAAAGCTTGTAACACAAAGGTTTTTAACTGTGTCACTAAAACTGGTGTTAGAAACTCATTATGAGGAAAACAGAGGAGCAAATGTACTCTCAAGAATATAGTGGAAAAGGTATGTGGGTAATAGGTAAGTAAAACATCTTAAGGGGACTATAGATATGATTTTATGTGACCATAGAAAAATATGGGTTTAATTGTTCTTAACTACATAAAGGTAACTAAAAAGCAGTATTTACAAGTATACAAAAACTTCCAAAATGACTTTTGGATAAAAGGGAGTATATAAAAGGGATATATAATATATATATATATATATTATATATATAAGTAGCAAACAAAAGTAGCAAATGTCAGGAAACCAGAAACAGAAACAAAGTGAAATGGGTAAGAAATATAAAAGAAGGAAGAAATACCATTAAGCATTTCAGCTTGTATACTAAATGTAAGTTGGCTAAATTTCCCTAGCAAAGGCCTGAGACTGTCAGATTATGTAAAAACACAGAGTACTATTATAAGTTGTTTATAAGAAACACGTCTAAAACAGTATGACAAAGAAAAGTGAAAATAAAGAGAAAATAATAGTAAAATCAAATATTATAAAAAGGAAGTCTCAATATACATATTATCTCTATAATTTTTGAAGGATATATAAGAAAAAAAGTAAAACTATTTAATTCTATGTTAGAAATTTTACTGATATCAAAACTCTCCCATTTTTTTTTCATAATTGCTGGAATTGTATTCATTTTCAAGAAAGAAAAAAATTGGAAGCCATTTTTATTACCTTTTTGTGGGAGGCTTGAATGGCTTCTTTGAAGGCAGAATTATGATCGGATCTTTGACTTTTCTTTGAGGAAAAAAAAATAGGTACACTAAAAGAGTTCTTATCGTCATTCAAAGATGAGGCTTGTTGATCTTCATTCTGTTCAAAAGAAGTTAAATCCTGGTAGAAATCTGTTTCCAAATCATCTTCTTCAGTTTGCACCTAGAGAAAAATCCATGTGAAATAAAACACAACTTAGGAAATACTGGAGCAACTTGTGAATATTGAATGCAATGATCATTCATTTATGCACTCAGTCAACATTTACTAAGGATGCATTTTGCTAGAGAACAAACAATAATGTTACTCCCTTCACTCAGAAAGTTCATTGTTTAGCTGGGAAAAGAGATAATCACAAATAAATTAATTCAATGTGGTAAGTATTACGATGCCAGTAGGCTCCTGCAGATAAAGCTAAGACCCGGAGAGGCAGCATTAGGAAAGTCTTTCTTAAGGAAATGACACCTAAACTGAGATTTAACGGGATAAGAAATGAGAGCTATTTTTAGTCTGTCTGTGATTTTGACGCAATGTGCAACCTAATTTAAGGGGCCTTCCAGAAAACTGATGCTTAGAAAAGGGGAGAGCAGATGCTGTGTGGTTTTTCCTAGTTCTATCCCTACCCCTTAGTGTTATTGACATCCTGGGCTTCAGCACTCTCCTGGCCACATCTGTGACACATAGGACAAATAATTGAGTCGTTCTGAATGGTGGGTGATTGTCTTCATTGACTTGTCCTGGGAAGAACAGAAGAAACAGCCAGTGGGACTTAAGGTGCATGCAGAAGAGGGTATTTCCCAGGAACAAGTCAAATCCCTGATATGGTCATGCAGCTAAGAAGAGAAAAATGGATGAATTTAATAAAACCAAGTAACCAAGTAAATTGATTAATGAGTAGAGTAGGTCTTTGACTAACATCTTTGTTCAACATTGTTTCCTTATAATATTGATGAGGAAAAAAAATAAATCCCTTTAGGTTACTGTCTGTGTGGAATTTGCACATTCTCCCCAGCTCTGGGAGGGTTTTCTCTGGGTGCAATGATTTCCTCCCAGATTCTAATGCTGTCCACATTGGTCTCAGCCTGAATGTGAGTGTAAGCATAAGTGTGATGGGATGGTATCTTGTCCAGGGCTATTCCCATTTTGCCCTGAGCAGCTGGGAGAGACTCTAGTCAACATGTGACCCTGAACTGAAATAAGCAGGTTGAAAATTGAATGGATAAATAAATACAAATTACTGTAAAATAAAAAAAAAAATTGTAAAGTTGGCTGGGTGTGGTGGCTCATGCCTAATAACCCTTGCACTCTGGAAGGATGAGGCAGCTGGATAAGTTGAGCTCTGGAGCTCAAGATCAGCCTGAGCAAGAGTAGGACCCCATCTCTACTAAAAAAAAATTGAAAAATGGGTCAGGCGCCTGTAGCCCCAGCTACTTGGGAGGCTGAGGCAAGAGGATTTCTTAAGGTAAAGAGCTGTGTTGATGCCATGGCACTCTGCCCAGGGGACAGAATGAGACTCTGTCTCAAAAAAAAAAAAAAATTGTAAAGTGTTTAGTTATCGTACAAATGCATAACAATAAACAATGCAATACAAAAGTGCTCAGTAAAGCTGCTGTATTTGTGATTGTTTGCTTTTAAATTATATGTTGGTAGAAGAAACTCCATACAATTTTCTCTTTGTGAATATTTATTTGATTTAACCCACCACAATTATGACTTTTATCACTCACTGATTGACCAGAAATTGGGTAAATCATTCTTTTAACTTATTTGTATTAATCTTTCTTAAATATATGTATAGCTCACATTTTTAAAAATGTTAAATATTAGAAGCATTTTGACCTTTATTTAGAAGTTTGGTGATGGTTTTGTCACTTGTGGAACATTACTTAATTCTTGTTTAGTCTATGGTAAAATTGATTTTGTTAAATGTTGTTTTTCTTAGAGTCACAGTTTCCAGGAACTTATTTGTAGTGTTAAATGAGGAATTACTATTCTTCTTTATGTTAAAGATGCTTTTCTGATTTGGGATGGAAAGATCTCTTCCTGTTTTAAAATATTCAATATTAAAATGCACTGTAAGACAAACCACTTGTCACCATTAAAGAGTTTGGCACAATTAGCTAAGAAAAGACAAAATAATCCAGCTGCAAAAGACTATTGCTCAACAGTAAAATACAATCAAAATTCAGTGTTACTTTCAGATATTGCAGTACATACTAGTTGGCATTTAAAATGTCCATGATATGAAACTCTCTAGTTAATAATAAAGCAATATAATTGTATTTAAACATACCTGCTTACATTTCTTTATTGTTTCCTTAAAAACTCAGACAACAAATATTTGTTTTATGAATTAGTTTTCATGCAAGAAGAGCTGTGTCATCACAAGAAAAAGATGTTATCATAGAAACAAGAGGATTTGAGCATCTGTCTATACACCATGTGGGTGGGAGGACAAGTTTATTATGGGTTAGAAGTGGTGATAAATTAAATTTATACTGGCAAACTGGGGCCAGGTCTTGTATGTCCTGCTAAAGTATTTGGATTTAATTCTAAAGGCAAGATTTTGTATATACACATGTGTATAAGTTCTTAATCAATATTATTTGAAAGAAAGAAAGTGTCACCATCACATATGTTTCATGAAGATGACATTTACTATATTTAACTAAAATGCAGGAAGCAAGGAGAACAGTTTAAAAATTTGATGCAATAAGCCAAATTAGACAGAATAATAGCCAAGTCTAGGGGAGTGGTGACTGGAGAGAAATTGGTGAATTTGAAAAATATTTAGGTGGTAAATCTACATGAGTTATTGACCAAGGAGATGTTGGGGAGAGAGTAGGGGTGAAGGGGAGTAGAGAGTGATGGGAATGCTGGTCTGTGAAAGGAAATACAGCAATTGAAGGCAACTTTTAAAAGGACAAAGATGATGTTTCTTCTAGTGGAATGTAAGGAATAGCAGGTTGCCTCTCTCAAACTCCATTTCCCTAGATTTTCCCAGTGAGAGATGCTGCCCAGAAGCTGGATAAAAAGTTTTATTCCCTATTCAACATATTATTTCTGAGCTACTCCTGACTATCTGTGGATCTGGGGGCTGATGATCTTCAAAGGGCTCCATGTGCATACATTAACAACTTCTCATATTGTGTTTGAGGAAAGAAGGAGATGGGTTTGTTGGGAGAGGCAGAAGAGAGTGGAGAGACATGGCGTGTATGGTGGCATCTAGTTTCCTTTGTTGTAAGGGTTAGAGACAGAACCCAACGTTGTGAATTTCATTAGGAATTTAGGGAAGATTGGGAATTTAGGGAAGAATCAAGGGATTGTGGAGCTGCTACATGTTGAGGTGCCTGAAGGCTTTGGGATGCAGCAAGAGGCAGTGTCTGAGTAAGTCAGTAAATTGGTAAGGAAAGTTTAGTGGTGGTAGCTGCGTTATGAGTTTCCTGGTGACAGCAAATGTTTAGCAGACAGCTGGTAGCAAAGCAGCAGCACCAAGAAAAGAGGGGAGGATTCCAGAGTAATTGACAGAACTCCAGACACTGGGACAGGGATCTAAGAGTTAATGAGCTCTGCACTTAGCAGCTGGGGGATGCCTAAGTGACATAATTTTGGTGTTACTGCTAATGTGACCTCTTTTGAAAGTTCTCACACAAAACATAAAACATTGAAGAGATTAACACCCACACACCCACACACATACATGAGGCACAGTCATATACTAAAACATACTGATTGTGGAGATGAAGTAACAGTCAAGGACTTGCCCTGATGGACTCTTGACCTCTCTCCACTACTGTTTTCCATAAACGGATTCAAGTTGGGCATGAATGATAGAGCCTGGGTGATCCTGAGCCTTGGGCAAAATATAAGTCAAATATGTCCTTATACTATGCACCACAGTTCTGACAACTGGCTTTATTCTTTATAACCAAAACCCCCCGTGTTTTTTTTTTTTTTTTTTGTTGTTGTTGTTTTTTTAAATAGTTTTTCGGGAGAGAGAGACTGGAGATTGCTGTAGGGATCACAGCTTCTCTGATTACATCCCCACTGCCTGCCATCAAAGTCCCCAGTGCTGACAAACTCTTGACTGACACTTGTGTTAGTTATTACTTACTTTACAACTTCTCTCGTCTCCTCTTTCTAGGAAAAAAAAAAGCTTGCATTTCCATACTCCTTTGGGCCAATGAAATGTGAATACAAGTTATAGCTGTCATTTTAAGAGTTGTTGTGCAATAGGTCACTTAGTTTTGGAAATTGATCATAGAAGCATTTGTTAAGGCAGAACCTCAGAAGTCCTTGGGTTTCTGAGTGACTATTATAAGTACAGTCCTTGTTAACTTTCATTGGACAGGCAGTATAAATGATAGCGTTTTAAGATACCTCTTAAAAGTGTCATTCCACCATAACCCAGCCTATCCTCATGGATAAAGTCCTCTATCTGGTGTTCTATTGACCGTCCTATAGTTTTTTTTTTTTATGGTTTTCTATTCTACCTTCTTGACCAGAGGCTCCTTTCTTGGGCCTCTCTAATCTTTGTGTGCCAACTAATCCATAATTTCATCTGTCTAATCTGTCTTAATAAGCTCCAATATTAAGGAGGAGGGAAGTCAGATGCCTGCTGACTTTCTCTTCTCTCGTTTTCAGTAAGATATAGCTGCCTGTTAAAGGCATGAATAAGGACTAAAGTTGTACACAGATCAGTGAAAAGTAAACAACAGCTGTGACCTTGAATCTAGTCATTTCTCCATCTTTTTTTGAAGACATATCACTGTTAAGTTTTAGACAATAGTCAAGTGCTGAAGAAGATTTTTCTTAGTGTGTATATTTCTTGATTATCTCTGAGAACAAGCTATGGAAGGAGAAAATTTGAGCAAGACAAACCATTTATCTGTGTGGGGATATGTTAGAATGCAATATTCACTGGAGAAAGCAAGGATTCGGCTCAGAGAAACCTGGGCTTGAGCCTCTAATTCACTTCTGACTAGCTGTTTGACTGGGGCAGGTTAGTCACCTAAGGTTTGTCATCTGTAAACTGTTGATAACACTAACGACATTAGATTGTGCACAGATGAAAAACAAACACAGAATAGGTGATGAAAATTGTTCATTACTATTGCATTCTGTTCCTTCATTCACTACTAATTTTTCAGGAAAAGTTTAGCTTATAATCCCCGTTGGTGTTGGAGCTGCCACCACGATAGGCTTTCATACCTCAAAGTTGACATTTTCTAAATTTGCTGGAACACGGTATGGATTACTTGCTCTACTGCTTTTGACAGTTTTACATATTCCCCCAGTGAAAGAGTTATCAAGGACTTCTCCTCTGGGTTCTCTTGCCAGAAAATGAAACCTAGAAACAAAGTAATTTTCAAGAATTCAGTAGATGTAGAGCAATCTTTAAAATTGACCTTAACTTGTGTGAAAGAAATTCCTCTTCTAGACATTTTTGACTCATGACAAATGACTGGAAGGAAAAGTCCTTTTTTGTAGTCCATGGTAAGTCATTCAAAGAGGAATGGAAGCCAAAACTCAGTCCTGCTGGCTTTGTAAGATGTTTCTATTTCAGTCACTTGATTGTTCTGGGATTTTAGCATAATATGAAATTTGGGTTTATAACTTTTTCATGACCTATAAATTCAATGCAAACTCTGAAAGCCGATTGTGGAATAAATGTTTACATAATAAATGCCTTTCTGAGTTCACTCCCTTCTTAGTGGAAGTAAAATAGAGAGTTAATAATAAACTAGTAATAACAATATTTTAATGGAATTATAATAATATCATTGCTTTCACTAATAAATGTGATTATACGCTTAAAATATATTTTATTTAACAAATGTTTGCATACTGTTTACTATAAGCCAAGAAATAGTAAGCATTCTGCAAATATTAGCTTAGTTAAGTGCTTTATAAATAATGACTTAATATTTATAACATATGATGTAGATACAATTATTATACCTGTTCTGCAAATTAAAAAATAGAGGCACATAGAGATTAATTAGCTTAACATAAATTATTTAAGAAATGGTTTTGTGGTAGATAAAAAGATGCTAGTACTTTTCTAAATTCTTAGAGATATTAATATGTTCTCTGTGAAATGAATATTTTTCTCAAAAAAATTGGAAATCCTGGATTACACATTGTTTGCTATAGGCCACATGAGAGTCTTTGAAAATATAAATTGTCAGTCTCCAAATACACTTGACCAATAACCTAGTTTTCAATAGGACACATAATAAAGCCCCACAGAATATCACTGGAAAAGTGTAAGTAGAAGGAATGGCATTGTTACTCCACATCTTCTGATCCACATGAACACTCATCCATTGTGACAACGGTGGGGGGTCTCAGGGGACTCTAACAATCCACCACTTACAGGTCTGTTTCTTGTACTTCTATGGCACTGACTCACAAGGTAAAATATACCTAAAAGTCACTACCATTACCAAAAGATGCAACATTGGATTTCATGACCACCACACAGATCTAAGAAAAGACAAATAGACTCATTCATTTGAGAGGGTATCAAGAAAAAGTTCAAGACTTTCATAATCTGCTGCTATATATTTGGATTTAAAATGGAAAATACTATTAACTATTCAAGCACTTGTTCTAACCAACTGACCCAATATTTTCTATCAAAAAAGAGAAAAGATAGCTTGAAAGTTGTAAAATAATGTTAGAACATTTAAAAGAAATTAATAGCCAATATAAATATTTGTGAGTTCTCTACCAAATAATTGCATCAATGGAAAACTATATATACGTACATGTACACACAGACACACATAGTTTTTATAAATTCCTGAAATTTTCTCCTCACTTGAAAATAGAGATAATGATTGCTTCTTTAGTGTTAACTGTGGAAATTAATAGTGATTGGCACAGGGTTGGCGTGTCTTTTAAGAGGAAGCAGAACACATTAGTCTTCTCAATTTGCCACTAGTGAAAAGTATATCTTAATTTTTTAAAAAGAGTTGCATACTATGTTCAAGAGTAACTGCTCGCAGGATACAGGATTAACAGATGAAAATCAAGTGTATTTCTATACATTAGCAATGAATAATCTGAAAATAAACTTAAAACAATTCCACCTACAATAGCATCTAAAGGAAAAAAATCCTAAGGTATTTATTTAACAAAAAACTAATACTTGTATTCTAAATGTATAAGCAACTGTTAACATATTAAATAAGATCTAAGTAATTTGAAAGACATTCCATATTCATGTTTATACTGTTTATAAATACTTGATACTATTAATATAGGGATACTTCATGAATTGACCTATAGATTTAAAATAACACATTATCAATACTCCAAGTGCTGATTGTCAAGCTGATCCTAAAATTCATGTGGAAATGCAAAACACTCAGAATAGTCAAGACAATTTTCACAATGAAGAACAAAGTAGGAGAAATTGCACTTCCTGATCTAAAACTTAATTCAAAGCCAAAATAATCAAGACAGTGTGCTACTGACATGAAGATAGATATAGAAGACAATGCAACAGAACTGAGCTCAGAAATGAACCCATAAAACTATGGTCAATGAATTTCCAACAAAGATACCAAAACAATTCAATAGGGGAAAATATTCTCCCTCTCTTTTTATTTTTAATAAATAGTACTGTAACAACTTGATGTTCATGTTCAAATGAATGAAATTGGACCCCTTTCTCACATGATACAAAAAATTAACAAAATTAGATCATTAAGTTAAGAGCTAAAACCACAGAATTCTTAGAAGAAAACATAAGACTAAATCTTTGTGACTTCAGGTTAGGCAAAGTCTTCTTAGATGTGACACCAAAAGTACATAAAAGAAAAGAAGAAATAAGTGTACTGAACTTCATCAGAATTAAAAACTCTTGTAGTTTAGAGGACACCATCAAGAAAGTGAGAAGACAAATAGGAGAAAATATTTGTAAATTATATATTGAATGAGGAACTTAGATCCAGAATATATTAAGAACTTTTAGAAGAATGGAAAACAAAAAACTTAATTAAAAAGTGGGCAAAGAATCTGAATATACGAATAGATATTTCTCCAAATGAGATATACAAATGATGAACAAGCATATGAGAAGATGCTCAGCATTATTAGTCATCAAGGAAATACAAATTAAATTCAAAATTAGATACCATATTTTATGCCACTAAGATAGCATTAACCACAAATATGGATAAAAAAGTATTAGTGAAGATGTGAAGAAACTGATTTTTTAATCATATGTAACTGGTAGGAATATAAAATGGTAGGGCCACTTTGATAAATTGTTGGGAATTTTTCAAAAATTAAACATAGAATTAAGACCTGCAATTTCATTCCTAGGTATGTAAACAAGATAATTTAAAATATATATCCATGCAACCTTCTTCATAAATGTCCATAGTAGCATTACTCATAACAGCCAAGGTAGGAACAAACCAAATGGCCATCAACAGATGAACAGACCAGTATTCTGTCATTAAAGGGAATGAAGTACTGACATATATTTTATGCGGATGGACTTATGTCTTTAAAATTATGTTTTAAAACTTTCTTTCATTGAAACATAATTTACATATTTTTGAAGTACATAGTGATGCTTCAGTTTAATGAATGTAGACTGATAAATTCAGGGTAATTAGCATATCCGTCAGCTTAAACATTTATCACTTGTATATGTTTGGAACATTCAAAATCTTCTTTTATAACTTTTTAACTATAGCTAACAATAATTTAGCTAATGCCTCTTATCTAACTGTAATTTTTGTTCTTTAACCAATGTCTTTTTATCCATCCCCTTCTCCCTATCCATCCTTGTTTTTTGTAACCACTATTTTCATGTCTACTTTTATGATATCATTTTTTTAATCTTCCAAATATGGATAAGAATGTACAGTATTTATTTTTCTGGTCCTGGCTTACTTCACTTCATATAATGTCCTCCAGGCTTATCCATGTTCCTTGAATAAAAGAATTTATTCTTTTTCATGGATGAATAGCATTCTATTTTGTATATTTATGCCATATTTTCTTTATTCATTTATCTGCTGATGAACCCTTAGGATGATTCCAAATCTTAGCTATTGTAAATAGTGCTACAATAAACACTGAGATGCAGATATCTCTTCAATAAACTGATTTCCTTTTCTTTGAATATAAGCCCATTGTAACTGGAATGAGATGAAATCTCATTGTGGCTTTAATTTGCATTTCCTTGATTAGTGATGTTGAGCATGTCTTCATATATTTATTGGCCTTTCATAAGTTTCCTTTTGAAAAATGTCTATTTGATCCTGCAATCCCATTACTGGGCATCTACTCAGAAGAAAAATATCATTTTATCATACAGAAATTTACACTAGATTGTTTATCACAGCTCAGTTTGCAATTGGAAAGATGTGAAGACAACCTAAATGCTCAGCAACCCAGGAATGGATTCATAAACTGTGGTATATATATATACCATGGAATGCTATTCAGCCATAAAAAATGGAGATCTTAATTAATCTTTGTATTAATCTGGATGGAGTTGAAATACAATCTTATTAGTAAAGTATCATAAGAATGGAAAGCAAGACTTGGTGCCTTAGCTCAGCGGCTAAGGGCACCAGCCACATACACTGGAGCTGGTGGGTTTGAACCCAGCCTGGGCCTGCCAAACAACAATGACAACTACAACCAAAAAATACCCAGGCATTGTGGCAGGTACCTGTAGTCCTAGCTACTTGAGAGGCTGAAGCAAAAGAATCGCATAAGCCCAAGAGTTGGAGGTTGCTGTGAGCTGTGATGTCATAGCACTCTACCAAGGGTGACAGCTTGAGATTCTGTCTCAAAAACAAAACCAAAAAAAAAAAAAAAAGAAAAGAATGGAAAGCAAGTATCCAATATACTCAATACTAATGTGAAGCCAGTAGATAATCTAATATATACCCACACAAGAAAAATGCAATGAAGTTCAAGATGGGGGAGGGGTCGGGGAGAGGAGAAGAGAGGTAGATTGATGGCCTCCCACTTAAAGGGCACAATGTAAAGGTATATGGCACACCTCCTGAACGTGGGACAGAACTATAAGAGGGACTCTACCTAACAAACACAAACATTGTAACCTAATTGTACCTTACATTAATATGAAATGAAAAGTCTCTTGATGTTTTTTGGCCTATTTTTAATTGGATTATTATTAGTACGTTTTTGCTGTTGAATTGTTTGTGTTCATTACATATTCTGGATCGTAAGCCCTTGTTGGATGAGTTGTTTTCAGATATTCTCTCCCATTGTGTAGGTTGTCTTTTCACTCTGTCGATTATTTCCTTTGCTGTACAGAAGTTTTTTAGTTTGCTGTAATCCTATTTGTCTATTTAGCTTTTGTTGCCTGTGCTTTTGAGGTCTTATCATTATATATTTCCTCATTTTCACAGGCCAATGTCTACAGTGTTTTTCCTATGTTCTTTTGTGATAGTTTTATAGTTTTGGGTTTTACATTTAAATCTTTAATCCACTTTGGGTTGATTTATGTATAAGGTGAGAGATAAGGGTCTAGTTTCAATCTTTTCAATATGGATATTTAGGTTTCCCATCACCATTTATTGAAGAGATCATCTTTTTCCCAGTGTATGTTTTTGGCTCCTTTGTTGAAAATCAATTGAGTGGAATTTATCCATTTCCATTAAGTTTTCCAATTTGTTGGTGTATTGTTCACAATAATCTCTAATGAGTCTTTGTATTTCTGTGGCATCAGTTATGTGTATGTGGATGAATCTTAAAAACATTATGCTAAGTGCAGCAAGAAGGCAGACACAAAAGGTTACATATTGTAGGATTTCATTTATATGAAAGGTCTAGGCTACAAAAAATTCTTTCTACATGCAGAAGGGGAATTAGTGGTTGCCTGCGGCCAGGAGTTGGGGAGAAAGAGGAAATAAATGGAGTCTAATCTTTCATATGCACATGGTTTCATTTTGGAGATGTTGAAAATGTTCTAAAATTATAGTCTAGTCATGGTTATATAAGTCTGTAACTAAACCAAAAACAATTGAACTGGCAAATCTTATGGCTTGTAAATTTTATCTCAGTAAAGCTATTTTCAAACAGCAGTGGTTCCTTTGGGTTCTCTTAGATGCAGATTATACCAAAGATCTGCAAGAACAGTTTGAGGTTAGTTTTCATCCACATTTTTATCATGGGCATTTGAGAGAGGAAGTAGGAGGAGCTAGTCTTGGTAGAACTTTCCAAACTACCTAACAGGACAAACACAGATGTTTAAGATTCATTAATTTTCATTTTCTAAGTGTGATCGATGAAAAAAAAAAAAAAAAGAACTCTCAGGGTGGCATCTGTGGCTCAAAGGGGTAGGGCACCGGGCCCCATATGCTGGAGGTGGCAGGTTCAAACCCAGCCTCGGCCAGAAATTGCAAAAAAAAAAAAAAAAAAAAAAAAAAAAAACTCTCGACCTCATACTGCCTTATTTTATGTACCTATATTTGTCACAAATAAGAAAGAGCTTGAATAAAATGGCTCTCAAGTCATGAGAATCTACAAAGTGACAGCTGTTTGCAGAGAGCCTGAAGATGGATATTATGGGTGAGTTTCCATCAGAGCAGGCCTGGGGAATCTTTTAGGTGCTGAGGAACTGGACAGCTCTATTCTTTCCTCTCTCCTCTGAGATGTTTACATTGACTTTAAATATTTTGGTGCTTCAAATACACTATTTCCCTTAATACTTTAGGCTTCTAAAGTGTTTTTTTAATCTGATCTGGTTTTTGTGTCATACTTTGTAACATTTTGAATTTCACTAAAAATATGTAAATTAAATATATATATATATGTGTGTGTGCGTGCAAGTGTGGATACAGGTACTTTGGCTGAGCATGAGAAAAAACAGTGCTGTTATTGCCCGATTCTTGCTTTATATTTAGGACCTATTGGCTCATACTCCTTGTTAATTTTTTTTCAAGGAGGAGAGATATCATTTAAACAGAGGAATGGACACTTGGGAAAGTATTTTTTTGTGGGAAGAAATAGGTTGGGGAGCAGGGTATAGAGAAGAGACAGAGATGATAAAGCCAGCAGATTGGAGAGAGATTACAATGAGCAACTCTCAAAAATCTCAGTCCCTGGGGAGGTAAGGAAAGGACTGGCTGTCCCCAGCTAGCAGGCTTTGCTCATTTCTGAGAATCCTTGGGACAACAGCTCTGGTTGGCAAAGGGCCACACAGCCCTTCTGCCAAAGTACACATAGCATGTGGTCCTCCCCATCTGTAACTCTAGAGTCTAGACCAAATGAACAAGAGGTGAGTTTGTAATGTCACTTTTCATCAATCAGAGCATTAGAAAATATGATTATCAGTAGGAGTATTTGGCCGATGTTTTCTTCTGGGAAAGGAAGAGAAGGGACCTATTTCTGCACATATTTAATAAGAACACAATTTTGAAGCACTCTCACTGAAATCTTCCCTAAGTAGGAACTCTTAGGACAGAACCTCAAATCACTGGTAGTCATCCAATGTATGGATAAGGAAACTGAGACCCAGAAATGTTCAATAACTTATCTGTGATGTAGCGAGTTAGTGCCAAGCTATGCCTAGAACCCAGTTTCTCTTACTTTTAGAGTAAATAACTCATCTGTTTCACTAGTGTCCTTGAGTTTGGTTCAATGGCTTCTGGGTTTTATTCAAAATCAAATGAGGTTGTATTTAAAATTGTGACTGTTTGTCTTTCATGCCTCTAGGTTTCATATGGTGCAATTCTGGCAGCATAGATTTTTTAAAAGTCCAATATTAAGCAAGAGAAGCAGATGGGAAGCTATCTGCCTTCTGGCCAAAAATTGAAGTGAGGTTTCTTTTTCATGGGAATGCTAGGGTACAGGAGATTATCTTTAGTGATTTCTCTTATTCTTCCAACTAAGGCTTAGTTCTTCTGTGTTCATTGCCTTTTCTTATGTTTCCTAAAGTATTTTAAGCCATTGGCTTAATCTGATGAATTTAGAACCCCTTGCTCAACTTCCAATGCCCTCATAACCAGATATTCCTGAAATAGGAACATTAGAATTTCTGAGAACTGTTCAAAGATAGAACTACATGGTGTGTGAAGATTTCTTCCAGGATGTTCTTATCTTTAAGATTTGTGATTGTCCTGAATCAGCATGAAAAGGAAATAAACTGGATTTTGAAGTCTGGGTTTAAATCCTGGTTTCACCATGTACTATGTGATAGACCTGGACAAGTTCTTTAAACTTTCTGAGAATCAAAAAAATTTATAAGTTGTAACCAGATAGTAATATAGGTCTGACCTGCCTTTAAACCCTATTGACCTACCCATACATTATATGTTCATGGGAGCAGATGCCCTAGCTGTATTCATTTCACTTTTTACTCTTTTACTATTTTCAATAATAATATTGTTTATTAGCCCCCGCCCCCCCTTTTTAATATATTCATTTAACTCCTTTCCATTTATTGACTCTGGGCTTGTTTTTTTGATACCAGAACACTGGTTTTGTTTCTGTAGTGTTCTAACTTTCAAGACACCCATAAGCATACTCTTCCAATATCTTTTTTTCCCCAATTTCCTCTCGACATTTCTAAGTAGTTACTCATCCATTCAAGGTCTAGCTCCAGAAATCCACCCTTGCACCTCCAAGCTTGTCTGGCTTCCCACCAGTCTGCCCTGATCCATTCCAGAGCTTTCTGAGGGATGCATGAAAAATAAAACTAGCAATGTTTATGAAGGGCCCATAACATCACCTAACATAAAGTAAATGTGACAATGCCAACTTTTATTCTTACAGTGAGGACTGTGCCCACAGGCTGCCTGGACAAGGTAGCTAAGTATCTGAGACAGGGCTGGTGGGAGTAGTAAGAAGTTAATGAGGAAGGTGGACAATGATGTGTCTCGTTGCTTCATTGATGTTTCTAACTCAGTAGTTCCGAGATACCTTTTCTCCCCCAAATGATAAAAAGATGTTACATACCCTGCGCCCATCAGCTGTACACTAGGGATAGGATTATACTGCCGCGGACATACTGCCTTTGGCCTTCCACAACCCCTTTCATCTGAATTGTCTCCACAGTCATTTTCCCCATTGCATTCTAACTTTCTGGCAATGCATCGGCCTAGTCAAGAAAAGCAAACAACAACATTGTAACACATTTTCAATTTTGAAAATACCTTTTAAAATATAAATCCTTTAAATTTCAAGGGCAAGTTGAGGACAAATTTTCATTATTTTGGATGAAGATTTAGGAATCTATATATATGGAAATGAAGTGATAAACTGATATTTTTCATTTTTTTCCAAGATTACAATAGTTATCATAGAATTATTTAGTTGTCTTTGGGTTTATTGTCTTTAACAAGAGAAATAATTCTAGAATCCCATTCCTGTTACAGTGAGCTTGCTATAGAGATCAGGTTTCTCTGTAAAAGAAAATGAACTGTAGTTTCAGAATTTTGTTTTGATCTGGGATGAAAGGCTCAAAGTCACTGTTATTTATTTACAAAAAAAAAAAAAATCCATATAATTTTACGCATACACACACAGGTGTACCTGCACATACACATCTAGAGATACCACAGTAACATGGTGAATCTCTGAAATTTTATGTTGTGTGAAAGAAATCAAACACATAAGAATGTGACACCTTCATATGACATTAAAGAATAAGGAGGGGGCATTAATACAAAAAGAAGGAGGGATCTTTTTGGATTTATGAAAATTTTCTGTATTTTGATTTGAGGTTCTTTACTTAGTTGTATTAATTTGTGAAAGAAATTGCATTCTTAGGATCTGTATGTTTCATATATACAATTATTTTACTATATGTCCTGACTATATTTTTTATTAAATATATTTACTATATACTTTACTATGTCTAATTCATGTATATAGTTGATTTACTACATATAATTTAGTATGTCTAATTATTTTGGGGACAACTTAAGGGCTTAGGTAGTACAGTATTAGATCGCAAGTTGAGTGAGTGAATTTAGAAAGTGGTGCAAACCCCACATACTAAAATAATTCTCTTCCCCTTTTGACTTACTGAACTTCATAAGGATTCTTGGAGTCAGTGTATAGCTATATACTACCAACATTGAAATGCTTTCTGTGCAGTGAGAGGCCCCCTCACCTGCTCCTCAATTTCTTCCCTCTGTTCAGGGATGTTGGCATCTGTGTCATTAAGTATGCCAGACTCACAATGATTAAATGTTTCACTCAGGTTATCTGGTTGACTACTTTAAGTTGTGATCAGCATCTTACTACAATTATACATGATTGCTTTAACTAAAATGTTTGGTGCAATTGGATATTTTATTGAATTAATTTTATTAATAAAGGGTTACCCAGAAAGCACTTAGTTTCAACTCTTTTGGTTAATAATCTTCACTTAGCCAGGCTTGGTTGCTCACTACTGTAATCCTGGCACTTTGGGAGGCTGAGGTGAGTGAATTCCTTGAGCTCAGGCATTTGAGACCAGCCTGAGCAAGAGTGAGACCTCATCTCTACTAAAAAAAGAAAGAAAGAAAAAGAAAGAAAAGAAAAGAAAAGAAAAGAAAAGAAAGAGTATTGTGGTGGGTGCCTATAGTCCCAGATACTTGGGAAGCTGAGGCAAGACGATTGCTTGAGCCCAAGAATTTAATGTTGCTGTGAGCAATGATGCTACCACACTCTACCCAGGGCACAGAGTGAGACTCTGTCTCAAAACAAACAAAAAATCTTTGATGAAGACAGATGAATGGCTAACAAACAATTGAGAAAGTGCTCATGGTCCCTGATAGTCAGAGAAATGCAAATCAAAATCACCATGAGATTACCACCTAACCCCAGTGAGAATAGGCTGTCATGACCATATAAATGATCACGTGAAAAATAAATAAATAAATGATTACATGAGACACAGTTTGACAGTACACGCTGCAAGAGGTGAGGCTAACCATAGGTGCAGGATAGCACTGAGCACTTCTTGCAGAGTCCTTTTATTGAGAAGATACATAATGGGCAGAAAGATTACTAAGCAAAGACCTGCAGGGGCTGCGTGCTCAGGGAAATGATCTCATAGGTGCCAAGAGAGTATGAACTTGATGCAATGATCTCCAAGGGTGGTAAGAGAGTATATGCTTAAGGAAATGATCTTCAAGGGTGGCAAAGGAAATGATCACCAAAAATACTACACGCAATTTTTCTCCACTAATCCTTCAAGGAACTGCCATAAAATGCTTAAGGTTTAACATCAGCTTTACTACTACAGACTGAACTTCGCTCCTCCAAGATTACTGAGTTACTTGGTGGCTTGCCTTCCAAGTCACAAGAGATTTCCAGTCTTGCCAGGAGAATGCCTTGTTTTCAGTAATTCCTCAGATGAGTTATGATATTGGGACTGTTGTAGCAAGTATGATGTTTAATTCTCTATAATAGCCCACATCACAAAGTCTCAAAGCTGTAGATGCTGGTGTGGATGTGGAGAGAAGGGAACACTTTGACACTGCTGGTGGGACTACAAAGTAATACAACGTTTTTGCAAGGAATTTTGGAGAATTCTCAAAGAACTCAAATTAGACCTCCCATTTGATATTGCAATCCCATTACTAGGCATCTACCCAGTAGATTAAAAAAAAAATCATATTATCATAAGGATATGTGCATTAGACTGTTTATCTCAACTCAATTACAACTGCCAAAATGTGGAACCAATCTAAATGCCCACCAGCCCAGGAATGAATTAATAAGCTATGGTATGTGTACACCATGGAATACTATTCAGCCATTAAAAAAGATGGAGACCTTAAATCTTTTGTATTAACCTGGATATAGTTGGAACACATTCTTCTTAGTAAAGTAACACAAGAATGAAGAAGCAAGAATCCAACGTACTCAATTCTAATATCAAGCCAGTAGATGAACTAATACATTTCATAAGTGAAAAACCCAAATCAACTCAAGGTGAGGGGCAGGGGAATGAGGGAGCGGGGAGAGGGAGGGAAGAAGAGGTATGGGGGTTATGGTGTATGGCACACCTCTTGGAGGTGGGACACAGCTATAAAAGGGACTTTACCTAACAAATGCAAACAGTGTAACCTAATTCTTTGTACTCTCAATGAACCTGAAACAATAAAAAAAAAAAAGAAGAAGAAGAAAAAAGAAAACTCACTTAGAAGGTAGAGAGCAAGGAAAATAATTGTTTTTCTTTGATTATTCAAGATCTTGTATCATGTCTGAAGTGCTATTTTAAAGAATTATAACTATCAATGCTATAATCATACAAGACTGAAAATATAATATAGGCAGACTTGAATTTCTGTCAACTCCAAGATATAAGCTTAAAGATGCTCTTTTTATTTATTTTTTATTTTTTTAAAGATGCTCTTTTTAAACAATGCATTTCTAGTTTCTGTTTCTTTTTTTTATGGTAGAATACCATGGGCATTTTAGTTTGAAACAGAGAACTTTTTTATTAAAAGGGAACCTATGTATATATTATAATTTTAAAAAGTTTGAATCTAGCATCAATGAATTTAAGCAACAGCTATTTTTTTGTATTTTTACATTCGAAAATCATGTTTTCTTAGATAGAGGTAAGCATATATGTTCAGGGTACAGTTCTCATTAACCCAGCTTTGTGAGCAAATTCCTGGAAATGTGAGAATATAAGGAATTCTGTCCTTTTGATACTTGTAGAGATATCAGGGATGGTCTCTTAGCAAGGGCAGGGGTGAAGGGAAGAGAATATATCTTGAGTAATGTTTAAGAATACATGACAGGAGTGATATAGGCCTGATAGGATATGGCTGAGAATGATTCTGTCCCCTAAAAACTCAGTGCACTGGGAGCTACAAAGGGAGAGAGTCTGGAAGCCATAAATAACAAGGAAAGAATGGGAAAATTAAGGGCACTTTGAATATTGCAGGATTAGCGGAAGTCAGCATGCTTTAGCTAGCACATGCACATAGACATATACTTGGAGCTTTGCAATCATCTAGAAATTACATATATTTTTCCTGTCTACTTGAAGTGATTTGTGTTACTGCCATGACATGTCTTTAAAATCAGCTGAGAATTCTCTAGTCTCTTACGGTTAAAATTAGGACTTTGAAAGAGAAGTTGGCACAATGCATGGAAATTAGTCTCACTGATAATTCTCAAAATCCATGGATACCTTAACACATTTGGTCTTGGGGAATTCTCAGGAGACTCTAGACAACAGTCAGAGGGAGGAAAGGGAGGAAGGCGAATCTTCTTGGAATAGATAGTTCCAGTATTGAGGGCTACACATCTTCTTGAGTCAGGTGGTCATCCATACAACCTCTTATTCTCATTGACCGTGGCAATTAGTGGATGTTTTTATGAAAACACAGTAGTATATCATCTTCCAAAGAATGTTTACCTACCAAAGTTCATATCATGAGCCAGTCAAACTGGATGCCAATTACATCTGTGCTGGGGATTTATCAATCAGTGGCTATATCACAGAAACATTTAGGAATTCTGGTTTCTGGGAAGCAGGGAAAGTGTTACTCAGAATGCACAGGGTAGCAGCTGCTTACTAACTATTGCAGACACATTTTAATATTTCAGATTTTTAAAATATAGGTGACTATGGACATAACTGCTGATGAGCTGGAGATCAGCTGGGCTTACACTGCTAACTTTTCTAAAATCCTTCATTATAAATGGGTGACCCATGGAAGTATCTCCAGCCTTCTTAAACTTGGATTTTGAGTCTAAACATAGATTTTTTATAATTTTTATAGGTTTGCCATCTACTGAATGAAGAGTCCTTCTTGATTATTTGTTATAAAGAACAAATTGCTTCAAATTGCTGTACTTCAGTTATAAATCTCGATTTTAGCATTATGGGTGTAATGCTCAGGTCTGTATTGTCCTCAGCCATTGTCAAGATTTTTTACATACTCCCTCTTTTGACAATTTCTGATGTGATATAAATATATAGCCACAATGTATATTTCCTTACTGGCACCTCATATTCATATTTCAGGTTTAGGGTGTAGGGGAGCACAGAGGGAAAACCCTGATACCAACACTTCTGTCTGACATTCAGAAAAAGTTGGCAAGGATGAAGGAAGGAAGCAAAGAATAAGAGGGGAAAATGTAAATTCTTAGGTTTTGAGTTTATTTTGTATGGATTTTGAAATCTGCTATTTGGTTATAACACTTTACTTTTAAGTATATTCCAGAGTACACAGAGAGGATGTAGATTTTATTTATATGAAATTTAATTTTATTTGAAATTTCAGAATGACTAAAGGTCAGTGAACTCTGGCCTGAGGTCTAAAACTAACCTGCCACTATTTTTATAAATAAAATTTTATTAAAACTCAGCCAGGTTCATTTATTTAT
Source organism: Loris lydekkerianus (assembly GCA_963574355.1). Lineage (NCBI taxonomy): Eukaryota > Metazoa > Chordata > Mammalia > Primates > Lorisidae > Loris > Loris lydekkerianus. The sequence continues at coordinate 32,588 of CAUYPK010121551.1, read as the reverse complement.
ATATAGTCAAGGACAGCTTTTATGCCACAATGGCAGAGTTAAGTGCTTGAAAGATAGACCGTAAGGTGTATGACAGCTAAAATATTTGTTATCTGGATCATTACTGAAAACCTTGCAGAAATCTGATTTTGACTATTCAAAATGGTGGGCATTGAAAAGCTGCTATAATAGTTAACAAGAGAATACAAAAGATTAAGTAATATATTCAAGATTTGATTTATAATATAATGAAATCTAAAAATGAGATTTTGTGCATCTGAATGAGTATTGTACTTATACAATTAATGTTGCTATCATTCAGGTAATGTTGCTATCATTTAAACCATTTTTGATCTAAAACAAATAATTTTTGATCTAGTCTTTTGGAATTAACCTTGGAGCCAGTCAAAACATTTGCTACATCATCTTTGGTCTGCCCCCTGACATAATATTTTTATATTCTTGACTTAATAAATTATGTTGAAAATCTTTATAATGTCTCTTCTTTTTGATTATCCTTCTTATAGATTTGTGCACATTAATAGTCAATTTTAAAAAATATCTGCCTCCTCAGCTGGGCACAGTGGCATGTGCCTGTAGTCCCCGTTACTTGGGAAGATGAGCTGGGAGGATTGAGTGAGCCCAAGAGTTCAAGAAGCCCAGCCTGGGCAACATAACCCCCCGTCCTCCCTCCCCCCCAATCTCCAAAACAAAACAAAACAGGATGAAACAAAACATCATGACCTAACTCTTTTTTCTCCTCTTCCTCTCTCTTCTTCCTGCTCCATAATACTGTAAGATCTGGATATCACTATTTCATGAGAAAGTGAATCAGGTAAATGGTCAAGATAATATAACTTAAAGGCTATAATTTCACATCTGAGTACCTTGATAACTGGCAGCATAACATCCCCTTTTCCCATGTTTAAAATATGATGAGATTTTTCTACCATAGATCTGACTGGTAGTCAATTGGAATAACTTTGATTTTAGTGGAGACAACATTTTACAAAGTACATTACCATTGTCACAGTGGAATTTATTCTTGCAGTCAGCCTCTTCAATTTTGCAGAGCTTAGATGGGATGCATGGTTGAAAGGTCACCAGGGGCTCAGTACATGGCTGTCCTCCAAACTGACTGGGGCGTAAGACAGATCTAACCCTAGACTGAAAGGAAAAAAGAGAAAGAAAAACGACTTTCAGGCAAGTTCAAGGTCAAGGTCAAAATATACCAAAGAAAACTGGACTTCTTAATCCCAGAGGTGATTTTTTTTTAAATGGTAGTATCTCCTAAATTTTACTAATGTTTCTTCCAATTCCATTACTGTGTATTCTTAGGGAAGTTACTACCTCTTTGACACTCAGTTTCCCAACCTATAAAATGAGGAAGTGGGGCAAAAATATTTCTAGGCTTCTTCTAACTTTGAAAGCATATGGTTTTATTTTATTTTTATTTTATTTAACTTTTCTAGTCTCTGGATTTTTTCTTTTTCTTTTTTTAATTTTAATTTTTTATTAAATCCTAACTGTATACATTAATGCATTTATGGGGTACAATGTGATAATTTGATATACAACGTGGAAAGCTTACATCAAACTTGATAGTCAACAATAAGTTCAGGTATACTTTAAAATAACCTTTTTTATACTCTTCTTTTAATAGTTTTAAAATGTACCATTGCATTATGCACAATAGATGAGATCTCCCTCCCTCCTTCAATAAGTAAGTGAGGTGCTGGTTATGTTAGTGTATGGTTTTAAATTAAATCAAATGCACAGATGTTTACTGAAAGTCTCCTGAGTGCAGGAGACTAAATTCTTCTACAAAATAACAATAACCAGCCTACAACACAAAGATAGTGTGAAGCGACAAATGCGAAGGAATTTTGAAATTCTTTTCCACGAGGGAGTCACCCTGGAAACCAAGGGTGACAAAGTCTTAACACGTTAAAAGGTTTGAAATATGAGTAGTAAAATTGGAGAGTCAGGGAAGATTAGAAATATGACAAGAGTCAGGGAAGAATAGAATTACAATAAAAGTAAAAATTAACAACTTTGATGTCAGAAAAATTCAAGTTCAAAATATAGCAACTTTATTAATGAATAGTGTATTCTTGGGCAAATAACCTGTGATGTGCTATAACTTCTTCAACTTCAAAGTGGGTAGAAAAATCATAGTAGAATAGGATGTTTGAGTAATATGAGGTATGTAAGAGGCTTCCGACACTCCATAAATGAGTTTCTCTTTCTTACCTAATGTGTAAACCTTCAGCAGAGCCCTGACTGTGATTCACAATGTCCTTACAGGTGGGTAAATACGGAAACTGGGAACAATAAACAAATGAAGGGACTTTCCCATGGGTGAGGGAATTTCAAAGAAGGTCAAAGAACCAAGCTTTTGATTCATTTCCCTCACTTCTGTCTGGTTTAAACTTTGGACTACAATCCTCATTTTTTAGTATAGTCTAAGTATCCCTAATGTAAAAATTTGAAATCTGACATGTTCCAAAATCTGAAAGTTTTGAGCACCAACATAATTCCATGAGTGGAAAAGTCTACACATAAGTACTTAACATAAACTTTCTTTCATGTACAAAATTAATAAAAATATTGTGTAAAATTACCTTCAGGCTATGTATGTATAAGGAATATAAGAAACATAAATAAATTTCATGTTTAGACTTGGGTCTCATCCCCAAGATTATATATATGCAAATATTCTAAAATCCAAGAAAGTCCAAAATCCAAAACACTTTTGATCCCAAGCGTTTTGGATAAGAAATATTCAACCTGTTTGGGGCTTCAGAATTCTCAGAAGGTATAAGTAGTGGAATTCAGAACTGGTTAAGTACAACACCAATAATGAGGGCAGAATTTCCTCTTGGTGTTCACAGACAATAAAACATGTAAAACTAATTGCTTCCCTCCTCAAAAAAATGCTAAATGGAATTTTCCCTTGGTGGAAGCTGGAAGAGTTTATCTTCAGAAATTGAAGAACTTTAGCATTTTTATTTCATTGAGCCTGTGTGGGAATCAAAGCCCTCTGTCATGATTCAGATTTTTCTGGAAATGTCGTACTTCACTCACCTGTTTTGCAAGGCAAGGGTCACAGTCTGACCACGGTCCGTACTCTCCCAGGAGGCAGTTGATAGGACACGTTTGCCAGTTACATTCCCTGGTCTCCTGCTTGGTGCAAATCTGGTCACAAAAGTTATCCTGGTAGTACTGATCTACTACTATTTGTCTGTAATCATGAGGACAAAGCTGCTTAGAATGAGCATATTCACTGTGGCTCCAGATCCATGAGAACAAATATCAATAAGCATTAAGTACAGTGAATAAAAGGCAAGTTTTCATAGAAAATCAAGCAGGTTGGCAGTTCGATCTATTTGAAACTCAGAACATAATTTGTGGGGTCCAGGGCAAAATGAAAATGGAGGACCTATTTTCAAAAACTAAAAATTTCAAGGTGGTGATGGCAGAAGCATGAAGCCCTTTTAAGTGTGAGAAACTTTGTGACTGTCAAATTGTCTCCTAAAGGGGACTGGAAAGTAAAGAAAGAAAGAAAGAAAAAAAGAAAGCAAAGGCAGTTGTTGACAAGGTGACAACACAGTGTGATTAAGTACAGCAACTGAGATAGGGCCAAAGATTTGCTGGGAATGTGACATGAGAGAGACATCTTGAAAAATTCATGTAAATTCCTAGGGTAACAAAGGGAAGAGCATCCAGGGGAAACGACATATGCAAAGATTTGGAGTGGAAGAGGAAATTTTCAGGGGGTTCTCCAGGGAGGAACTCTTGGGACCAGCTATTTGATATTGTTGTGCTTTGGCTGGTAGGCAGCTGAGCTCCTGAAGGATTCTGGAGGAGAAGCCTACTATAAACAAATTTGTTTCACATACCTAGTAGATAGTTTATTGAGGAGGTCAAATGGTGATTTTAATGAGATTCACACCGCATATATAAAAGTGATTTTCTAAAATAAGTCTCTAAAAAGTACTTTAATAGTTGACATAAATATATACTTTTCCCTCCTAAGTTGTGGGACCATCTCTATAGTACTGAAACATCTAACAGATTTGAACAAACCATGGGGGATGTGTGGGGCAAATTGATGAAAAGACTGAGTTATTAAATGCTATCAAGTAAGCACAATTCTGTTGCCATTTTGCATGTGCCAACAATCAGGCTAATAGCCAGAAGTACCGCTCAATTGATGGCCTGTTAAACTCAGTTTAATAGTTTAATGAGTAGAAGATTCTCTGTAATTAACTCACTAACTCTAAGCAAGCAGAATTATACACTGATTGAAAAAATAAAAAGCTTGAATAGTTATTTGAAGTAAGTTAAATAGTCAACTGGAAGTATTGCACAGATTCTCAATTTTTTAAAAAAAATTTCCTCATTTTTATAGAGAGAACAAAAGTAGACTTCCTTTCCATTTCCTTCTCATTTGGAAAATACCTAAAATTCCATCCAAATTTATGAGTTTTTACTTTGAGATATTTTTTCCTTTACTTACTGTGGCACTTCTGATACTGCTGATTCCAACCTTGACATTTCCCAGGGCACAAAGTAAAACTACGTAGCTCATACTTACCTGTGTCTGCTCTGGGTTCCAGAATTGCAGGTTTTGGAGCAGCTGGACCACTGAGTCCATGGGTATCGATCACAGAAGCAGGTGCGGCCCTTGTCAATTAGAGTACTCAGCAGGATGAAATACAAGATGGAGTGTCCAGTCATGCCTTGAGAGACTCTAGTCCCTAAAACAAAATGATGTAACACATAACAAATGCTTCCTGGTAGCAAAACTTTACAAGTCCACTGATACAAATGTGATTTTAAAATACCTGCATTTCTCTGCCTTAAATCAATTTTTACAAACTCACATACTCATGATACTATACCTATTTTTACAATTTTTTTTTTAGGGTGGAGATTATCATAGTTACAACCCCAAGACCACTAAGTTACCACTAAGAGATAGGTTATAAGACTTCATTCAAAAAAGTATTTGAGACATATATTATAATATACCTAAAACAACTGCTCATTTTTTTTTTTTGTGGAAAGTACCCTCAAATTCATTTTAGTTTTAATACTTTTCTGAGATTGAAGAAGTTTTGACCATTCCTCTGGTATCTTTTCTGTTTTCTTATAGAGACAAGGGTCTTACTCTTGCTCAAGCTGGTCTTAAACTCCTAGTTTCAGAGCAATCCTCCCACCTCAGCCTCCCAGAGTACTAGGACTATGTAAGTGTAGGCTACTGTGTCTGGCCCCATTCACTGAATTTCTAACAACTCTACTTACTATGAGCTCCACCATCCAGGGCATAAGAAGGTGGCCAGCAAAAATTTTGACCAGTGATATGCTATGGATTCTTAAGGATCTGTGAGTTATTTGCAAAACCATCTCTGTACCCTTATATTGCCAGTTTGATTGTACTATCACTAACAAAATATGCAGCATAATTAATATCTATTTATGCGTACATAGACAATGATACTACATTTAATGTAGTAACTTTTATTTTAAAAAGCAAAACCCATTCACCCAACTTCTCTGTGTCTCAGCTTCATTATCTTTAAAAAGATATAATATTTTAAATTATTATTTTAATTCTTTAAAATAAGAATAATATTTTTTACCTTCTCATAAGGCTTTTGTTAGGATTTGGTAGGAAGGTTGGTATAAAATTCTCAGAATAATCCTTGGCATAGAATCATCACTCAATATTAGCTTTTCAAATTAAAATAACTTTTAGAAGTATTACAAGGTTACTAACACCCATTGGTAAATTATTTTCAAAATTAGTAGAGCAAGTGACAATTAAAAATAAGTTTTGATGTTAAATAAGACTATTCATGTTCAAAATATTTGGAAATAAGGCTCTACTTGCTTTGCTTCTTACAAATAAAATCAGATTCCTGATCACCATGTTTGAAATTACAGTTTCCTCCTAGTGTTTTCTTTCCTCTTTCATGCTGTATGTTTCCCTCATATCATCCCTTCCTAATATATATGTGATTATTTAAGCTTAAATAAACATTTCCTGTTTCCTTTCTTGAATCTACTTCACATGTTAAAGATGGATTTTTATGAAATTTTAATAATGTAATTTGATCTCATATTACAGACATTTTCTGTGTAATAATTTTTTTGTTTTTAATTTCTGCTGGTTTATGGCTATTTCATAGACTTTAGAATTGCACTCATCTGTCCAGCCATCAGCCATTGTTTCAGAAAGAGTGACTATCTTATAAAAGTTTGAATAGGTGATTGAAATAAACTAGATCTCTTGATATTCAAATTTATTTTTAATACATTTGCAATTTATTTGTTTAGTCCACCTTGTTTATTGGATAACATTTATTGTGTTCTGAAAAATGTAAAAATGTATGAAGAAAACTAAGATTGTTTGTAATATCAACCAGAAAATCTCTGCTGACATTAAAAAAATACAAATAATTCATAACTATATTTTAAAATTTTAAACAGAATGGAGAGAAAAATATAAGTTCTGGTTTTCATCTACCTGTGACTAGAAGCTCTCCCCACATGTAATTATGACTTTCCCCTCTACATATCCAATAGAGGGAAAATTCTCTCATATGTCAATGTCAATTTATATGTATGTATATACATGTATGCATATTATTTAAATATACACCCAAAAAGAGAACATATAGTGTATACTATTTTACACTTTGCTTTTTTCAATTCATAATATGCTTAGAAGATCTTTTCATATCAATATATTCATTTCTACTTCATTATTTTTAATGGCTAAATAGTTTAATATCACATGGATATACTCTATTGGATTTCACCATTATCCTAATTATGAATATTTAGTACACACGCTGTAGTATCTTTGTAATTGTACCTTAGCAAGCATGATTTTCTAATATATTCATGGCAACATTGGGTGTATTCCTAGCAATAGAATAGCTTAGTGAAATGATACGTAAATTTGAATTTTGGATAGATATTGCCAAATTATCCTACTGAAATAATGGCTTTCTTGAGAGTCTCAGAGGATGAGTTTTTGATTATATTTTAATATGATAAAAGTTTTTGTTTCTTAGTTGTGATAAAAGGATACTTTACTAAAATTAAAATGGGATTCATTATTTTATAAACCTTGTTTCAGGCCAATGTCTTGAGATAAATATAAAAATTGTCTCTCCAATATGCCCAGAAATTAGACTATTTCTTAGCAATACATCACTAAACTTTTTGAACTCTCTTACAAGCTTAGAGAGAAATGCTGGAATAAAGGCAACAAAATCCATTGACATATAGCCAAATGTGTCTTTCAGTTTAATATAGAATTGACACACATTTGGGTCTCCATTGTTTGCTGCTAGGCATTGTGTGAGACATCAATAATTACAAGCCATTGTCACTGTATGGGAGAGCAGAGAGGAACTGAAGACACTACACATGCTTTTTTTATCCAACTCACAGATAAGCTGTGATAGCCCTAGACTATTTCAATCATAAAAATAAAAGGCCCCTTTAAAAATTACTCCACTCACCTGCTGATTTTAATTTCCAGGCAAGTAACTCACCCTTCTTGATTTTCTTGGCAACACAGAACTACAGGACACTGGGACAAACAAGAGTGGCCAATTAGAATTTATGTTGTGATCACACAGAATGGTGTGAGTCCTAAATGTCTGATCTGAGTCCCAGATTGAGTAGTTTTTTACTAGCTTCAGGGGCCTCGAGGGCCAAGGCTCCTTAGCAATGTGAAGCTTCTCTGTCAACAGATTAGAGGGACAAATCCCCACCCTTCCCCACCCTGCCAAAATCAGGATTTTCTCACACAGAAACCTTTCAATAAGAAAACCTAAACATGTATCTTTGTTGTTGCTCTTTACTTGTGCTTTTCTTTTTAATTAGGTGTTGGAAGAGACATATTTTCCAAAAATCTCTCAATTGTAAAGAAAACAAATTATTAAAGCATTTTGGGAAATTAGCATGTAAATGGTGGGAAGAAGTTAAATTGTAAGGTATTACTAGTTACCATTTCTCAACTGACACTATCTGTTTTACCTTTCATAAGCTTAAAATGTATAGGTAGGTTTTTTTCCAGTTATCGTCAAAAACTGCAAGACCGGAACCTGTATAAAATATTCTCATCTCTTCTTTGTCTATAATTGTTTTGAAACAATTTAGAAAGTGATATTTAAATTAAGATGGTAATAAAGGGCTAATTGATATCTTCTTTTGTAATATTTTATTGTTAGGAAGAACATTGTTTATGTAAAAAAGAATTTTCATTTAAATGGAGATGATAATTTCTCTGAATTTTTTTGTTATGATACCCAGCATATAATATAACATGGTTCCTTATTTATAATTTCTAACATCTCTAGACATTTTGGAGGCATCTAAAATTACATGTAGTTATTTTACCCATTACTCTACGATTTTCATACAAACATGGAACTACACAATGTTCAGTGAATAGAGGAAGACAGCTGGGAGAAACCACCCCCTCTGTCCCACAGGACAAAGGCAGCAATTCTGCAGGTTCCTCATAATTGTCCTCCCTTTTTGAACTTTCTAAAAACCAATGGTCCCATTAAACCATTGAGATGGCTTTGTGAGCATTTACAGAATTCTAGTTAAAATGAAGTTCATTTAATTCTAACCTGTCACCTTCTGATGTACTTTACTCACATGAACTTGTCCACAAGGCAGTTCAGCACATCTTACCTGACAGGGTGCTCTAGTTCAACAGTAGGTTCTTCCTTTCCATCTCCTTATAAATTTCTTGAATCTCTTATTTATTACTTTTTTTTTGCCTTCTGTATGTGCTCAGAGGCTCAAGAAGTGGTATTTACTGTTGCCGAGGTAGACTGATGTCCAGGCAATGACTGACCTTGGCTAAAGAGTGTGTTTGTTTTACTTTTAGTTGCAGTTTAACTTAAAGAGAAACTTGATTTCAAATGTCCTTTGGAAAGAACAGACATTTGAAAAAAACATGGTTCTTTTGAGATTTAAGCAAAGTAGTAAGTTCTTACGTTATAAGAAAAACGAAAAGATGGCTATTGGCTGAATTATGTGTTTTTATGCAAGAAAATGATTTTGAAATATTAAGATTGAAAATGAAATCATTATGTCACTCACCTTTAAAGCAGAGTTTTTGGGGTACAGGGACTTAACCTGCAACTTACTGAGGAAACAATGAAGAGGGTTGATATATTAATCCACAAACCTTTCCCTACTGATGGTTAACACAGGTAATGTCATATCCTAGAGACCTAGCAACACCTAGTGTTGTCAAAGTAAACTTGAATTTTGTTTGTCAGTGCAAAGTTGAATTTTGCTAATGATTATGCTAATCAACAGTAACCCTGAAACTCTAAGCATGAGATATTACACAGGGTCTTGAATTTTCAGTGATTTTTCTCATTCAAGGGCTAAATGGCAAGTTTATTTACTTGCTACTGCAGGAAAATCTCTGATTCAATTTCTAAAAGCCCTGTAAATTAATTACTTAAAATTGCTGTCCTCCTTAGGAATATGTCCATTTATTCAAAGTGTGTATAGATTCTTATCTTTTCTGATTATAGAATATTGAGAAATATTTAGCAAATGTTATTTGTAGAGAGTATGATTATATATGAAGACAATTCTAGACCTTTTTTTTTTTTTTTTTTTTTTCAGATTTTTAGCCAGGGCTGGGTTTGAACCCACCACCTCTGGCAAATGGGGCCAGCGCCCTACTCCTTTGAGCCACAGGCACCGTCCTTTGAAGACTATTCTAAATACTCTATAGACCAGTATTAGAATTAATAAATGAATTTAATAAGATTGCTGGATATAAACTGATTATAGAAAAAATGCTTCCATATGTCAGTAAAACAAAATAGAAAATTTAAAATTGGGAAAGTTTAAACAGCTTTGGTCAAAAGGGATTTTTATAACTAATGAGGATGATGCTTCTGTAAGGGGTCATAATATAGCTTGAGACTAACTAATACGGATATCATCATAAGGTGAAGAAGAAGAAAAATAGTTCAACAGAAAACTGCAGGGATTGATGAGACATATTCTGGTCTTGATTCTGCACTACCCAGCCATGTGATCTTCAATCACTTTACTTCATTGAAACTCTTTTACTTCATTTGTAGAATGAGTTTTTTTCAAATGTTTTCCAAAGCTGTGGAAAATATCTTTTTAAAAATATTCATTATATCTTGAATATGGTGAACAGCTCAAACAATTATTCCCCAGACAACTTAAATTTTCACTACATGGTAGAAAATGATGATCTCTATAGGTCTAAAGATTCATTGAAGCACAGCTGGGAAACCCCCACTCAAAGGTAACATACTTTAATATGCAGGGTAGCAATTTTCCCAAGGCCAGAGTTAAGTCAGAATCACAATATAGATGACCTGAAATATAGTCTTTTTCCTTTTTCCTATATTATATTGAGACTTTAAAGACTGAAAGTTGAGGCTATGAGGAAAGTTGAGTGGTGTAAAGGGGAATTGCCGTCCACTGTTAACAATGATGTGGGGCTGATATAGCTTTATGCTTGAGTAGCCAAAAGATAAATAAAAGAGGAATCTTTGGTAATTGGGCATGGAAACATATTTAAGTGTATGCTTCTTTCTCTAGTTGGTCCTGTAGGCTCTAAAGTAAAAGACATTTTTCCTAAGTCAAGGTATTTGGAGTCAAAGGCAAACTCTAGAAGTAATAACCTGGAGAGATGCAAGGTCAGAAACTATAGGATGGGGTTCAGCAGGATTTTTAGGTAATGTGGACTGTAAGAAGGATAGAGAATTAAGGAGGCGGTATGCCACACAGGTGGAGAGAGTTAAAGGTGGTATGGGGGAATCATTGAGATGAAATACAAATGTCTGTGATCCAAATGCTAGAATTGACTTGGGATCAACTAACAATGTAACAACTTTTCAACAATTTATCTGGTTTCCCAATCTTGGGTCCTCATGGATGGTTAAGTTATATAGTACATTTCTGAGACATTTTCTAGAGCTTTATTAGAAAACGGCTAGTAAGGCAAATCTAGCCTGCAGTCTGTTTTTGTAAAGAACATTTTATTGGAATGAAATGGAATAATCATTGTTTATGGCTGCCTTTGCACTGTAACAGTAGATTTAAGTAGTTGAGCAGACTCTGTACGTGTAAACTGAAAGGCCTACAATATTTACTGTTGAGCCTTTTATATAAAAAGTCATGACCTATAGGGAGAAATTTCTGGTCTGATAAGCACATGTTGTTTGTTTGGCTTTGGGATGTAGTCTTGCTTGGGAATGATGAGTAGAAGATCGTCTTTGAGAGAGGAGTCAATTACTTGTGTTCCCTTGTACTCAGGTCTGCTTTTGCAAAGAGTATAGATGCTTTCTAAACAATATTTGGATACATTGCTGTGCTGCTGAGAAACGGAGCTTGCTATGAAATTTACTGGAACTGAGTGAGCCGTTTCACCAACTGTAGGCCTTGTAAAGTACTGGTTGGTGACATGGAATATCTTTTCACATAAAATGCCCTATTTTCATAAAACAGAAAGTTGCTAGTGACTGACCAGTAGAAAAAGCCAATAATTATAAAGGAACAGAATGTTGTAAGAGGAAATTAGAGACAGAACATTGAAAGTTAAGATGAAGCAATTATCATTTTCCAGAAGAATATGTATTCTGTTACAAACCATTATTCCTCTTTTAATGATGATAGATTCACAGCCAGATGGTATTTTCTGCCAAGAAAATAACTCCAAATATAAGATAAGGAACAGTGGAAGCTGCTATCTGAAGGCTTTTTCACATGCTAAGTATTTACATATTATCATTACAGCAAAAATACTATAATTTCTCATTAGAGCCAAGGCTAACAACCTCACTTATTTCACAAACTATTCACAGTGTACTTTGTCAGTCAATATGTGAGTAGATAAAGTGAAGTAAAATGGCTAATTGAACTACTTCACTTGGAAAAATCCTAGATCAAAACTCTCAAATACAGAGGAAATAGAAGTGGCTTTCGAACTCAGGTTACCATGCTTTTTTTCTCTTTTCCTTTACCACTAAAATTATTACAATGGTCTAAATTGACTACATGTAATGTCTTACTATCTACTGTTCATTCACTTTACTCCTTGCAATACATCCAGCCTGCATGAACTCGTCTGTCAATGACTATTACTAAGCTCTTAAGTCAAACAGAATAGCCTCTTCTCAATCCTCTGGTGGGTTTCTGGACACAATACAATGCACGTATTTTCCTTGAAGATTTAGGAAATTCCTCTTTTGCTTTCCTCTGTGATAATTTTCTTATACTCTTCTGGGATAGTCTATCCTCAGCCTCTTTCCTTTTATTAGAGATTTTATCTCCTTCCATGGGATTATCCACCAGTGTTGTGTTGATTGCTTCCTAGTCCACCTGTCTCAGTATTCCAAGCCCACTAATAATATCTGAATAGAACACCCTATTATGGCAATTGAATCTTCTCTCCCCCACTTTTTTTTTTTTATCCTTCTAGATGCTAAATCTCTGAAGATAAGATCTATCTACCTTCTACTACCCTGCCCTACAAGATAAGATAAAATGCTTTCAAAAAAAGACAAAAAGACTTTATCTTTTATTTAGCCATTGTCTTTGAAGTGTCTCTTATCTATGTATTCACCATCTTTTCCACCTCACCATCTGGAAGGGCTACAACTTCACTTCCAGCCCTTAAGAAATCTTATCTCATAGATTGTGTAAGTGGTTTAGCTGGTCTCTAAGCCTGTAATTTCTTCTAATCTCTTCTGCCAAGTTATTCATTCTACAGCTGACCTCTTAGTGGCATAACCCTCCTCAAAATCTCAGTGTTGTTCTTTTAAGAAAATCATTGAATTAAGAACAGAGTTCTAGTCCCTACTTGAACCATTGTTCTGGCCAATGTATTTATTCCTTGCAATTTTTTCTTCCTCAATTTCAAATTCAGTGTATTGCATACCTCTTCTTCAAGAGCCATTCCAAATGTATTTACTTCTTAATTTTTTTTTTCATATTTTATTATCATGTCCATCTTTTAGATAAAATATTGCGTGATTCCTCCATCTTTTAAACTTACATAGCTCTCTTTTACATGGACCTTACCTAATATTGCCAGGTATTGCGATAGTTGTATGTTTTATTGTAATCTAATCTCTCTTATCCACCTAATAAATTCAAAGTTTTTAATGACTAAGCCTAAATAATATTTATCTTTATATTTAATTAACATAAAAGTTAAATAAATTTTGATTGAATTGCCTTACACACAATGAATTTGTGAGAAAATTGCTGAATTTGCCTACACCTATGTATAGGCAAATACTACTTTGTAGATTCTCGTGTGTTTAGCATAAGGCAACAATCTTTCCTGCAGCAAAGTACTCTAAGAATTGTTTTTATTATGACATTTTCTTAATCATTGAACAATGGATATTGATGATATTAAATCAAATAAACTCTTGGTGATTCTTTGGCATGAAAATAAACTATTATTTAGGCTTGTAATCTAAAATTGATCTAACATGGATAGTATTAGATATACAGTTTGAGATGAAACAAGTCAAACCTCTGCAAGTTTTTCCTCTCTGGGATTACAGAGAAACCAAATTAGACTCTAATTTAGGGCCTTCTGGGAAAAAACAACAAAAAATTGGTTGAGGTGAAATGGCGCCTGCCTAGATTTTTGGGTCAGCTTTTTAGTTTGCCTCTTGACCTCTGGTTGTCCCATGCATTTTGAATGCTGTTACCACAGCAATTTCCCCAAAGCTCTGCTATAGTGAAAATAACAATCTAATGTTTGGCTAGCATTTTATGGCTTGAAAAGTACTTTTCAGATTGCTATAGGAGCAACAATATCTTGATATATCCTTTTTTAAAATTCTTTATTAAATAATAACTGTGTGCATTAATGCATCTGTGAGGTACAATGTGCTGATTTAACTACAATGTGGAATGTTTACATCTAAGTGATTAACATAGCCATCTCCTTGCTTACTTATTTGTTGTGGTAAGACATTCATACTCTATTCTTAGTTTGGAAATATATCATTGCATTATGCACATTAGATTAGGTCCCCTCAAATACACTCCCTCTTCCTGGCATTCCCCTCCGCTCCCCTCTCCTTCCTCTTCCCGCCTTCTTTCTGGACTAGAGTTATGTTTAACCATTCCTATGAGTGTATAGGTGATTATATACTGATTTCATAGTAGTATTGAATACATTGGATACTTTTCTTCCATTCTTGAGTTACTTTACTAAGAAGAATATGTTCCAGCTCCATCCAGATAAACATAAAAGATGAGAAGTCTCAATCTTTTTTATGGCTGCATAGTATTCTATGGTGTACATATACCACAATTTGTTATTCCATAATATATCCTTTTCATTCAATCTATAAACATTTACCCATTAAGCACCAAGCACCATGATGAGACCTAAAGATTCAAAGATGAATATGTTTGGTTAATTCTTTTAAGAACTTCAGTTTAACATATTGGAAGATAGAAAAGAAATGTAAGAGGTATTAAAAATTGTCCAAAATCCATTTCTCACAGAAATCATAAATCATAACCTCTTTTATGCCTATAGTCACTTATTCACTTGTCTTTAGGTCATACTCACTGTAATTGCCACTATTATCATTATTCAAAGACTTTTATTTACTAACTTCTTAAGAATTTACTGTAAAGCACTGTTTTCAAAGTAGAAAATCACATCCTGCCTTCATGGAATTTATGATCTACTGGGGCAAGTAGAGAGAAAACAAAATAAGTAGGCAAATTATATGGTGAAGTATTTCTTTAATGTTTATTCAAATCTTATGTTTTCTTAAAATGCAGGTTATTCTCTTTGCCTCTATTTTCCTCTGGATCTATGATTTCTTAAAGAAAATCTGTCCAGTCTGATCTCAGAAAATCTAATCCTACAGGATTAAGTTGGTTTCAGATCTCATGATTCTGACTCTTAGACAAAGATGATAGGCCAGGATTGGGTTTGGGTCAATTGGACTTCATGTGCCAAGATTGTGGTGTAAGAGACACCAGTTAAACATGAGGTTTCCATCAGCAGCAATGAAGAAGAGCAGAGAATGTCTTTCATAGGAAAAAAAGAAGAAAGAGGTGGGGACTTGAATAAATAAATGTGTAAATGTGAGACCATGTGGCTCCAGTAAATGTAAATATTTCCCTCGTGAGGCCCACCTGCACTTCCTTCCCTTGTATTTTATAAAGTGCACCTTGTGTTTTCCAATAAATTTACTTCGAATATGTTTTTGTTACTTACCAACAAGTGATCCCTAACTAAGATGTATTTTATGGTTTTCAAACAACTTCAAAATAGATATTCAAACACTTTCATAATTGCGTGACATGGCACTGCTCAATAGGAATAAATGTTACCTTCTTCATCCAAGCTACATGTGTCGCCTGGTGTCAGCCCTGAGCCCTGTGCAAATTTATGTCAATGGTGCATATGACCTGATCTCTATGAACTACATATAATGACCAGACATTATAGAAGTTAATACATTCATTAAATGTCTGCTAAAATGCTTTCTCTCCTAGGGAAGTGTAGAGATAGAAATGGTTCCAGGACAGGATTGCTTCCTTGAGACAAGTCATTAGGAGAGAGGAGGCTGAAAAGAGAGGCAATTCCCAGTTCAGATATGGAGGCTGAGAAAGCTTTGAGTGGGTTGAACACCACTTATTTTCTAGGTTGTTAAGTATCTCATAAACAAGGCAATAAAAGCAATGAAGAGAGATGTGAGGTCCTAGATATAGCACTGACAAAGTACTTTGAGAGAAAATTTCTATTCTGAGTTTTGAGGTTGTGGAAAACTACTGAAAAGCTAACAATTTTGGTGATATGATCCACATGAGGTGGTGTGATTGTATTTGTTCCCATTTTGTTTTTTTTACTTCAAAATAAGATATGTGCAGTGTGCATAGGAATTTGTTCATTGTTTTTTTTTTTTTTTTAACTATAGCCTGGCCCTCCAACAATCTGAGGGACAGTGAACTGGCCCCCAGTTTAAAAAGTCTGAGGACCTCTGCGAGGCAATACTTGAAGCCTGGAAAGAAAGAAAAAAAAAAAAGTCCAGGTTAGACATTATTGGTGTTTTGGTTATGTTTCTGGTTGTAAGGCAAAGGAAGAAATGCTGTATTGGGTCATGTAAACAACTGCAAGTTTAACAACATCAAAGAGTGAAAGAAAGTGAGAGATGAAACACACCTTCTCTTTGAGACATTACACAAATTCTTTTCAGAATTCTTCAAGGAGCGAAATTATCTCCTTCAAATGTTTGGAAGCCTGACAATCCCATTACCATCACCATGTAGAGTATTTAATCCAGCGTTGGAAGACAGCAGTCCCCAGTCATCCTGCACATTACCAGGACTGTGGCCAAAGAAGTGAGGGAAATGAAAGAAAAGGAAAAAAATTGAAAAGTGTTTCAGGGGATTGCTTTTAAAAATAACCACACTCTGATGACTAATTGTATTTTTTATAAATGTGACAAGAAACAGACTTACAGTTACAAAAAACCCAAACTCTGTTGACATAGGACAATATATGATACAAGGACAAAACCTGTCCTGACTTCTTGATTAGTTTTTTAAACAGTTGCAAAAATGAGGCCAGTCATTTAGCTGTACTTATTCTTTTTATGACCTGATAAAAAGCCATGTTTTCTTATCAATCTGTCAAAATTTAATCTTAAGAGAGTTGAATGTGAACCCAAACTATTTTCTAATCCACCCTGAAATTAGAAGTATTTTGAAAGCCTGTTTACAAATGTGAGTAAAACAAACATGATCCTTTCTCTCATGAATATACCTACAACATGCTAACTGAAGCCAATATTATTGAACAAACACACAAAAAGCATATAATATCAGATTTGATAAATGCCATAAGAAATGATAGCGTGCTGTGGTAAAGAATGTGGAATTAGATTTGGAAGGTAGCAAAGGTTAGAGGACAAATATGTGGGCTAAGACCTATTAGATTTAAAAAGGAGGTTAGAAAGTAGAGTGGAGGGAAACAGGTAAAGAGGGGGAGTTAGAGAATTATTTTCTTCATGCTGAGAAAGACTAAAGGCTTTGTGTCAACCCCCATTTTCATGCAGGTAAAATCATATTAGTAAAGGAAAATCTAAGGTGCTGGATACTAAAGCAATTAGCCAAGTTAATGCAACAAATAATTGATAGAAGAGGAATTAGAGGTCTTTGGCTCTTTGGAGCAAACTTGTTTTACTTTGTTCTTTAAGTACTCAGTGGGATGGTATCTTGATTACTAAAGTATTTTTGCTTTGGTTATTGACTTTTTAATTTTAGTTTTTAGATTTGCTTTTGCTGGGAGATTTGTTGTATCAATAAGGAGTCCGCTGCCAGAGTCAGAATCAGAAGTCATTTAGAATACAAGATTATTTTTAAAAATAGCTATTTTGCATTGTTTCTGATTAGTAAAGTAACACACACACACACACACACACACACACACACACACATATATATTTCTTTTTTTTAGAAATTTGGAAAGGCAGAAAAGTGAAAAGAAAATCATCCATGATCTTTTTCTTGATAATCTTGACTTGGTTAATTCCTATTCATTTTACTCCTGTCAGTTTCAATTAACTTCTTCAGAGCAGAATTAGCCTTCATTTATTTTAATTAGATGCTATTTATAGCAACTTATTTTTTGTGCATCTTTTACATAATGTTGTTATATATTTATTTTTGTGTTTATTTAATTAATATTTTCTCTCTTATTAGATATTAGTTACACTGTGATAAAGATGCTGTTTACTTATCTCTGTAAACCCAGTATCTATCACAGTTTAGAACATAGCTGACATTTTACAGTTATAGAATGTGCTTTACCACTTTCATATTTTGCATGTATACATTTTCAATTAGTATTCTATTATGTGTATAATGTTACATGCATTTTTGTATTTTCTGTATTTTAAAAGTTAATTTGAAAACATAACATAACAATTATCCATCTAAAGTTATGGTCCTAATGCCAATTTACCGTAATCACAAATTATTTGACTTCAGAAATGTTAGCAGCTGGTATCTTTATCTGTAAAAAGGAAAACAACAAGCATTCTAACTACTCATTCTGATCATTTTTTAAAAGGAAATGAGACCACTAATCTGCAAGGATTTTGTGGGTATAAAATGCATTGTACATGAAAAGATAGCACAATGATGTCTTAAACTGTACTTCTCACTACTGCTTTATGGGCAGTCCGAATTGTGCCATTGGGCTGTGTGATATGAGGGCCATGTTTACCTCAAATCTCTAAGGAAGGCATGTGTGTGACTCTTGGTTTCCCAGCAAAGCTCTTCATACACAGAGTATTTCTATTATGGCAGAGGAAGATTGCCATGGAGCAGCTGGATAAGAAACAATGTAAACTTAAAGCAAGATGTAGCTATTTCTATTACAGCAAAGCAAGCAATTTGCTTTTCATACAGCACTTTTGAAGGAGGCAAACACATCCAGAGAAATATATAAACACTCTTTTCTTCTAAGTAAGTGCAGAAGAAAAAATAATTGCAGTCACAAATAAAAACTGAGAAGGAAAAAAAGAGCTATACTGTCTTACAAAATGTGAAAGAGCACTGTGAGACAAACAGCAAAATCTGGCTGAGACCAGAACATTCCTTCCAGCTATGCTAAATTATTATCAGGTGATAGAAGAACCTTATCTATCTATATAATTATTAAATTATTTTACTATTCTCTTTTGTTTATAATAAACATATGGCTGCATTTTGGTCACAATTTTGACCAAAGTACATTACTTGAACATTAATTTTTAATTCAACTTGTTAATATGTTGTTTAGGATATTGCATCCTCACTTATAAGTGAAATATGTTTGTAATTTCTCTTTATAATAATATATTTTTTCCAATTTTAACATCAGGTGTATCCAGATGCAGTAGAATGATTTGAAGCATTTCTTCTTTTTCTATTGCCTATAAGATTTGGCATGATCTGTTTTTTTAAATTATCTTTTATTTTTATGTATAAATATTAGTTATCTTTTTTGAAACTTTGGGGAAAAAAATAAGAAGAAGTTAACTGCTGACTCCATACTGAATCTCAGAATCAAAGCATTTATGATAGACATACTCTTATCTGACAATGTGAATGTTACTTTTTTGCATTATTATTGTTATTATTACTGCTCAATATTTTGTTGCAGCAATCATCTGATTTCTTTTCTGAATGTGTTTATCTTTGTTCATTCTTTATGAGGTTTTTGTTTCTAGTCCTTGTCTTAAACATTGTTATTGTTATTAAATTTTTAATTTTAATTTTTTGAAAGCCTTTTAATTTTGTGAAGGGAAAAAGTGGAAACCAAATAAACACATGTATATGTATAGAAAAATTTAAAAAAAAAAAAAAAGAAAAGAAAAGCACCATCCACAAATAAAAGATTGATAAATTGGACTTTACCAAAATTAAATATATCATCAATAAAACAAAAAGATAAGCTACTGACTGGGTTAAAAATTTTACATATCATATGTAAAGACAAAGGACTTGAATCCAGTCATTTTTTTAACTCAAAAATAAGAATATAGTCTGGGCATGGTGGCTTACCCCTCTAATCCTGGCACTCTGGGAGGTTGAGAGGAAAAGATCACTTGAGGCCAAGAGATTAAAACCAGTCTGGGTAATAGTGAGAGCCTGTCCCTACAAAAAAATTTTTTTTCTAAAAATTAAGAACATAAAACAACACAATTTTAAAATGGACAAAAGTTCTAAACAGCACTTTAGCAAAAAAGATGGCAAATAAGCATTCAAAGTAATGTTCAACATCATTAGTCATTAGGTACATGCATACTAAAACATCAGTGAGATACCATTACTCTCTTATTAGAAAAACCAAAATAAAAATACTGGCTATACCATATGCTGATGAGGATGTAAAACAGCGAGCTTTCTTACATATCATTTATGGGAATGCCAAATAGTAAAGCCTCTCTGGAAAATAATTTGGTAAGCCAGGTGAGGTGGTTCATGCCTGTAATCCTAGCACTCTGGGAGACTGAGGCAAGTGGATTGCTTGAGCTCATGAGTTCAAGACCAGCCTGAGCAAGAGATCCATTGAGCCCAAGAATTGGAGGTTGCCATGAGCTATGATGGCAGCATGACATTCTACCCAGGGCAACAGCTTGAGGATCTGTCTCAAAAAAAAAAAAAGAAAAGAAAAGAAAGAAAGAAAGAAAAGAAAAAAGAAAAGAAAGAAAGAAAAGAAAAGAATATGGTAGTATCTTATAAAAATAAATATACACTCAACACATAATTCAGCAATCCCACTGCTAGGTGTTTACCCTAGAGCAGCGGTTCTCTCTAGTGGTACCCTAGACCACTGTTCCTAATGTTGCAACCTTTAATATAGTTAAAAGGGGTCACCACCCACAGGTTGAGAATTGCTGCCCTAGAGAAATGAAAGCATAGATTTACAAAAACCTATATGCATTTTCTATAGCAGTTTTATTTAGACAACCCACGTGTTTTTCTACCAATTAATGAATTAGAAAGCTTGTGGTGAACCCACTGAATGGAATACTACTCAAAAATAAAAAGGAAGAGGGCAGCACCTATGACTCAGTAAATAGGGTGCCAGCCCCATATACTGAGGGTGGTGGGTTCAAACCCAGCCCCAGCCAAACTGCAACAAAAAAAAGCCAGGTGTCATGGTGGGTGCCTATAGTCCCAGCTACTTGGGACGCTGAGGCAAGAGAATCACCTAAGCCCAAGGGCTAGAGGTTGCTGTGAGCCTCTACTGAAGGCAACAAAGTGAGACTCTGTCTCTGGAAAAAAAAAAAAAAAAAGGAAGAAATTACTAATATATACACAAAACAACAAATTAAATTGTAAACAAATCTTACTAAGTAAAAGAAATGAGAACCAAAGGCTGCATGTTATATTGCTGTATATTACTATATTGTATTAGTATGACCATT
The DNA here is from genome assembly GCA_963574355.1 of Loris lydekkerianus. NCBI lineage: Eukaryota > Metazoa > Chordata > Mammalia > Primates > Lorisidae > Loris > Loris lydekkerianus. Next base: position 11,598 of record CAUYPK010121551.1, on the reverse strand, counting down.
TGGAGAAGGCAAAATCATGTGGAAGAAAAATGAACCAGAAGGTTTTTGGTGCTGAACATAGGATAGGGCACAGTTAACTACCAAGCAGAGCAATAGAAGTGAATTTTATTGAGTAGCATTCAAAATCATAATGTGGGATGGACACTTGACTCTATCCATTTGTCAGAACTCATAAAACTGTACACCTCAAAGAGTGATCTTTACTGTATGTAAATTTAAAAGATATCAACCATAATATGGGAGAAACCCAAAATGGAATACAAACTGTAGTAAATGAACTTAACTATATGACAAATGAATAAAATAACCACACTGCAGGGAGGGAGGAAGAAAAAAACTTAGCTACTTTGGTAAATAGCATTCTGAGTGTGTATTGTAAGGCTAAAATGCATTATATGTATCTTTATACGCATATTGCTTTATATGCATACTAGGGTGAAACAAATAAGTAAATATATTTTAATTAATGAGAGCTTCTCAGAGTTAGAAAAAAAATGTTAGACACAGGAAAGAGGAAGATTAGAATAAACCCAGGCTTCTCGGGGTTAGAAAAAAATGCTAGACATAAGGAAAGAGGAAGATTAGAATAAAGTCTGGAGCGTGAACTGGAATCAGAAATATCATTATGAACTCAGGGTTTTTACAAGTGTTCTTATGGTAAAAGGATGTTTTTCCTTCTGGGTAGATGCCCAGTAATGAGGTTGCAGGATCAAATCGGAGATCTAGCACTTTGAGGGTTCTCCATACTTCCTTCCCAAAAAGGTTGTAGTAGTTTGCAGTCCCACCAGCAGTGTAGAAGTGTTCCCTTCTCTCCACATCCACACCAGCATCTGCTGTTTTGAGATTTTGTGATGTGGACCATTCTCAGTGGGGTTAGATGATATTCAGGGTGGTTTTAATTTGCATTTCTCTAATAATTAAGGATGATGAGCATTTTTTCATGTGTTTGCTAGACATTCGTCTGTCTTCTTTAGAGAAGGTTCTATTCATCTCTCTTGCTCATTGATAGATATATGGGATTGTTGTTTTCTTCATGTGGATTAATTTGAGTCCTCTGTAGATCCTAGTAATCAAGCTTTTGTCTGATTCAAAATATACAAATATCCTTTCCTATTGTGTAGGTTGTCTATTTGCTTTGATTGTATTCTCAGCTGTACAGAAGCTTTTCAGTTTCATTAAGTCCCATTTGTTTATTTTTGTTGTTGCAATTGCCATGGAAGCCTTGTTCATAAACTCTTTCTCCAGGATGATATCATCAAGTGTTTTTCCTATTCTTTCTTTGAGGATTTTTATCATTTCATGCCTTAAATTTAGGTCTTTTATCCATCTCAGATCAATTTTTGTGAGTGGAGAAAGATGTGGGTCCAGTTTCAGTCTTTTACAAGTGGATATCCAGTTCTCCCAGCACCATTTATTGAATAAGGAATTCTTTCCCCCAGTATATGTTCTTGTTTGGTTTATTGAAGATTACGTGGCTATTATTGAAGATTACGTGGCTATAAGATGTTAGTTTCATTTCTTGGTCCTCTAATCAATTCCAAATGTCTATGTCTCTATTTTTGCACCAATAACATGCTGTTTTGACCACTATGGCCTTGTAGTACAGCCTAAAATCTGGTGTACTGAAGCCCCTGGCTTTGTTTCTATTACTAAGAACTGCCTTAGCTATACAGGGTTTTTCCTGGTTCCATACAAAATGCAGAATCATTTTTTCCAAGTCTTAAAGTTACAATGTTGGTATTTTAATAGGGATGGCATTGAATCCATAGGAACTCAGGGTTTTTAAAAATATATAAATGTTTGTACTTGCACAGGCACATATTTCCAAGTTCTGTTCTGCTAAGAGGACACAGAAGTAATAGCACCCAGAAAGCAATTAGCACACTTACTTCCTGATTTTGGTTTCTAAATACCAATCTTCAATAAATAGTAACCAGGGCTTCTGTGTGAGAGGTTTATTCTAGGGGTGCAGCGGAGAAAACACAAGATGATCCTGGAGGATTTCCTGGTGCCAGAGAGTATGGAAGTGCTGAAAAGGGTGAGGACACATGGAAAGGGCACAGGACACAACTTTTAACATATTCTTCTTAGTAAAGTCTCTCAAGAATGGAAGAAAAAGTACCCAATGTACTCACCCCTACTATGAAACTAATTTAGGACCTTCACATGAAAGCTATTACCCAGTTACAATCTAAGAATAGGGGGAAAAGGGAAAGAGTGGGGAGGGAGGGGGGAGGTGGGAGGTGGGTAGAGGGAAGGAGATGGATGGGATTACACCTATGGTGCATCTTACAAGGCTATATGTAAAACTTGGCAAATGTGGACTGTAAATGTCTTAGCAAAATAACCGGGAAAATGCCAGGAAGGCTATGTTAACCAGTGTGATGAATATGTGTCAAACTATCTATGAACCAAGTGTATGGTGCCCCATGATCACATTAATGTACACAGCTATGATTTATAATTTAAAAAAAAATAGCAATTTTTGTTCTTAAGTAATATTCTATGTTTGGATTAAAACAACTATGTTCCAAGATCTAGTGCTTATCTGACTGTGTTATGGATGCAATGAAAAAATCTTTCATAAAGACCCAGCAGCAGCTACAGCAGTAATCACTTCTAGGTGAAAGTAAGAAAATGAGGTTAGGTTACATCTTTTAAGACACCTAGGTCTGGCTTACTGGGAAATTCCAAGATAGGTTTTAACCTCAGAAGTTGAGAAAGCCCAGCCCATGCCAGACCCAGACATTAAGCACCAAGAAGATGAAGATGCTTTCTGGGGAGTTAACTTGAGGTTCATGTATCAGCAACAACCTGGGAGGTAGGAAGTGATCCTGAATAGATGCCGTGGGGCTTTGCACTTAATCCTGTGTAAAGGATTAAGGTTATCACATTTATTATCAGTGACTTTCACCACATTTATTATCAGTGACTTTCACAGGAAGGCAACTGATCAGTTCTGGGCTGATACAAAGATGAAACAGATCAAATCAGGACAGGAAGAGAATTTTTAAAAATACGAGTCATAAGTGGAAGGTCTTTAGACTGGACTCAGAAAAGCCAGCAGCAAAATATAGAAAGGGTGTGGGTGAAAGAGGGCTGGAATGGTGACCAGTGGTGGATGATAGTTTTGAATGGACTCTAAGCTCATGTTGAGTCAATAGCTTGATCTGCCTGAGAGAAGGCAACAGCAGAGTTAGGCCTCATTATAAAACGTATAGAATGAAGTGATACAAGACTTGTGTCAATAGCTCACCACAAGGAAGAGCGTTGCTTGGCTTGCAGCCACATGATTTAAGAGGGACATTGAGAAATTGGAGCCTGCCCAGAGAAGGGCATCTGGACTAAATAGGACTGAATAGAGAAGATTTTAGAGGACTGTCTTCAAAGAATCAAAGGCTCCGAGAAAGCTGGGGGCAGGAATTGGGTGGGAGCAACCCTCCCCAACTCCTTCCTTTCAGATGGTGTTAAAGCAGTTGCTTCCTAATAGGGACTCTGGAATAAGGGTTCTGGAGAGGTATTACATGAAGGGAACTTCCTGTGGAACTGCTGGGCTAAATACCTAGTAGGCTTCCCAAATCTGTCTCAGCCAGAATCTTCTTTTCTTTCTCTTTCTCTTTCTCTTTCTCTTTCTCTTTCTCTTTCTCTTTCTCTTTCTCTTTCTCTTTCTCTTTCTCTTTCTCTTTCTCTTTTTTCTCTTTCTCTTTCTCTGTCTCTCTCTCTCTCTCTCTCTCCCTTTTCCTTTCCTTTCTTTTCTCTTCTTTTCTTTTCTTTTCTTTTTTCTTTTCTTTTCTTTTCTTTTCTTTTCTTTTCTTTTCTTTTCTTTTCTTTTCTTTTCTTTTCTTTTCTTTTCTTTCTATTTTGAGACAGGGTCTTGCTCTATCACCTGGGCTAGAGTGTCATGGCCTAGCATAGCTTACAGCAACCTCAAACTCCTGGGCTCAATCCTCCTGCCTCAGCCTCCCGAGTAGCTGGGACTACAGAAACCCACTATGACTATAGTGGGATTATAGGCAATTGCCAAGATGCCTGGCTACTTTTTTCTATTTTTAGTAGAGACAGGGTCTCACTCTTCTTAGTCTGGTCTCAAACTCATGAACTCAAGTGATCTTCCTGCCTCAGCTTCCCAGAGTGCTGGAATTACAGGTGTGAATTATTTGCCCAGCCCTGGCCCATCAACAGGAATCTTTAGTCACAGCAGGGAGAGGGACATGGTTTGCAGATATGCATTTCACTTTCTATAAAATGCAGCAGTGGAGACTTGGAGACTTGGCAGGGGGAGGCAGGACTGGGGCACACAGAGCTTCCTAGGGTCAATGGAAGATTAAGGATGGAACATGGACTATGGGATGGAATGGATTCTATGTGTGGAGCTAAGTAGCAGAAGTATTGGGAAAAAGTAGACCTTGGCCAAAATTGAACAACAGCACTAATAATAATTGATCTACATAATTCAAATGTAGCACAAAATAGGAAGGACTAAATTTAGGATACAATAGATTATAAGCCCTTTGAGGAAGGTGTTTATTTAGATAACTCCAGAACTGGCTTTGTCTTTGTTAGGCCCATTGTAAATTTAAGCTGAATGAAATTGAATTTTGATAACGTTCAGAATCAGCAGAAGTCAGAGAAAACCCCACAGTAGGTACGAATCAATGCCCCAGAGAGGAATGTGGGACAAAAGATGTTAAGGCAAGGTGGGGACCCTCATTAAGGCTATATCCTGGGAACATCTGGTTGGTTTCCTATGGATGTTGTTTATTGGCTTGAGAGAGTCTGACTCATGGGGAGTAACACACAGGAAACCCAGCATAGCTCCCAAGTTGCCATAGAAGGGTCTGAAGTCAGTCATTGGTTCTGCCCTTGTGAAAATGCTTCTGGCAGAAATGGGCTCAGTGGCTCCCACTCTGCCCAGAAACCCTTGGCAGTTCTCCAAGCTAGGGCTGTAGAAAGAAGGAAGTGGGTGACAGCAGAGTAAGTGGACAGTGAGAACAACTTTAATCCCAATCACCTTTACATAGTTTCTCTTTGATCATGTCCAACTTTGGGAAGTTTTGGTCAGCTTAATCCCAAGGGGAATTAGGGGACAGGGAAGGGCTGAGCTGGGCAATGTCATCTGGCTGGGGCCAGTCAGACACCCAATATTCCCTCCGCCCACACCTACTCACCCTCCAGAGAACCCAGAGGCTTGGGGATGGGATATGGATATGGGGCCAAATGGTGGGTGACCTGAGGGCTTTAGAGTTGACTCCAGTGTCCAAGACTATTGATGGTGATTTGGAGTTCTGGGCTTCATAATCTGCTGCCTTCCTGAGGTTTAATTTCTAGCTGGAGGTATCATGTTAATCAGGTGATCAGTGAACTCTTTCATCATTGAATGAGTTCACTCGTCTTAGAGTGAGAAAGACTTAAGCTGGAATTCTGACTCTACCTCTTGTCAGCTGTGTAATATTCAAGTTTTTTGAACTTTCTGAATCTCAGTTTACTCAATTGTGAGATGGGAATACTAATGCATAATTGTGCAAGGATGATGTGAACATTAAATAAGATCATTTACATGAAATCAATTTCTATAATAATTTCTCATGGAGAATGCAGTATAGATATGAGATATTAGTAATACTATTGTACTCACAGAAGGGGTTGACTTTTCTTCTGATTTGAGACTACTGGATGCAAAGGCTAAAAGAACTGGCCTTTAGGAAGAGAGGGAGAAAAATTGCTGCCCAGTTCTTGCTTTTCCCCTTAAGAGGTTGACCTGGGTGTCTGTAAAGGCTGTTGACTGGTGGGAGTACAGGGTGTTTGTGGCACTACAGTTTTGAGCCCCCAGGTTAACTTTTTAATGTGTCTAACAAAACAAATACTTAAATAAGAACTTTATCAATCTTGACAACTTTTCACTGAGAAAGATTTCTGGAGTGAACTCCATCAGATCACTTAAATTCCTTGGATAATTTTTTTTGGGGAGGGGGTTGTACTTTTTTTTAAATTTATTTATTTTATTTATTTTTTATTGTTAAATCATAGCTGTGTACATTTGTGCATTCAAGGGGTACAATGTGCTGGTTTCATATACAATCTGAAATATTCTCATCAAACTGTTCAGCATAGCCTTCATGACATTTTCTTAGTTATTGTATGTAGACATTTGTTCTGCATTTGTTAGGTTTCGCCTGTACACATTCTAAGATGCACCATAGGTGTGGCCTCATTCATTGCCCTCCCTCCACTCTGACTTCCCCCCTCCTTTCCCCTCTCTTGGCCCTTTCCCCATATTCTTGTGCTATAGTTGGGTTATATTATAGCCTTCATATGAAAGCTATAAATTATCCTTGGATAATTTTTAATATAATACATTAAACCATTTCCAAATTTTTCCATTTTCACCTGTCCAAAATTATTTTCCCTGAGGTCAATAATGTTTTGTGTAAATTCCATGATGAAGATTCAGTTTTATTATTATAGTTTTTAAAAATTACAGCTTTTGTCATTGGAATTTTCCTATGGAACCACTAATTTTACCAAGTTCAAATTTCCCAAGTCAGATTTTGCAACAACAAATTTTTTTAACAATGTGTAGTCACTGACAAATTATATCTTGGAATGTTTTAGCCAATGGAACTTCTATTTTCTTCTCCATATCAAATTTTGCAGTTCCATTCCTGTCAATTAGAAGTAGATCTTTTTAATAAATTCATCTGTCACATGTTTTATCATGGGCTGCTTTATACATTGTCAGATTTATTTTATTCTGATTATATCTATCAGAAATATTAATTATCGGATTGGTTATTAATAATAATTATTATTAATTAACTATTAATTATTATTGGATTCAGGAATACTAGTTTTTCATCTTCACTAATGTGTGTAAATATTATTAGTAGTTGTCTTTGGATGTTTCTCAGTGGCTCCTCTGGCCAGAGGTTGGCTGTGTCTTTGGTTACTCCAGTTCTACTGTGACCTTTCTGGTGGAGCAAAGTGAAGACGTCAGAGCCAACATGAGAGAGGGTCAGAATGCCTGAGTTTGATTGAAGCATTAAAAGATGGTGAGAAACATGGTCAGAAACTGGATTGGAGGAAACAAACATGGGTAGGAAATGGTTAGAAACGACTGCAGAAAGCCAGGTGAGAGATACACTGCAAACATTTATTTTATCTTTTTTTTTTTTTTTTTTTTTTTTTTTTTTTTGCAATTTTTATGGTTTTATTTAAACACAAATGAAATGCACACACAAGTTGTCTATTCATTTTCTTCCTTGCACAGGCTGGCATTGGCATTGGTGACTCTGATGAACAGCTGGTCTGCTCTTTCCACAATGGCTTTGTGGTTCTTGGAGAAAGCATTGTGAGCAATCTGCACAGTAAGATTTGTTGAACATCAACAGCATTTCCAGCTCCTTGATGTTGTGGACGAGGAACTTGTGGAAATCACTGGACAGCATATGGTTGTTTTCTTGTTACTCCCATAACCAATGTTGGGCATCAAGATCTGGCCCTTGAATCTTTCTGAACCCTGTTGTCAATACCTCTGGTTTCTGCCAGTTATGTTTAATTTTGACATAGTGGTCTGATGGATGCCAGATAAACTTCTTGGTCCTCTTTTTGATGATTTTCAGCTTCACAAGGGGTCTGAGGGTGGCCATGATGCCAAATAGGAGATGGCTGCCCACTGCAAACATTTATGTGACATTTACTGGGTGACACCATTGTTCTGAGCATTTTATAAAATTTCACCTCATTTTTATCCTCACACAAACTCTGTGGAGTGGGTACTATCACCATTTCCATTTTATAAATGAAGAAACTGAAGTCCAGGAAGATTCATTATGTGTCTAAGATTATAGGAAGGGGTGGATGTACATCCAGAATCCAAACCCAGGTATAAGGACTTCAGAGACTGAGCCCTTGCCCCTCGGATGGTTTTCTGATCTGAGGAAGAAAGGAAGTTTTAGAGAATTACTTGAGAAAATGGAAATTATGGGGCTTGGTGAAAGGGTATGCTTCTGGCTTTGTTTGGTAGGTGAAGGGAAGTCGTTTAAGGGGAGGATAGTGTGTTTGGTTTTGATGTTGAATAAGTTAAGGGAATTCTAGCTATGTTGCACTAAGGAATCAGACTGTCTTTGATGTGTGACTACTGACAGCTTTCTAGCCCCATCACTCCACTTCCCCCTTCTGCCCCACATCTGGGCAAGCCAATAAAGAAGTTTTCATGCTCCCCTCCTTGACGCTAGCTGGAAGTTCAAAATCTGGCCTGCTTTCAGAACCTTCATTTTGGCCCCAACGCATAGCCACAGTAAAAGCCAGAGCTATTCACTCCTCCTTGCTCGCTTAAGCAATATTTGAACCTGCTTAAGAGTCTTCCCTGCTCTCTCTGAAAGCCTCATTATGTGAGCAATGAATGTCTTCACACCCTCTGATGCATGTGTAGCATAATCAGTCTCAAAATCTGAGAATAGGAAAGCCAACACCTTTTAGCTGAAGATGAGGCTGAATTTTGGGTTGAATTGATCCAGCCTTTATCCCAGGGAGATCAAACCTTCTTAACATTTACTGAGTGACACCGTTGTTCACTTGTCAAAGGACAAACTTTGAACACAATAGAAGCTTCTGTCTCATTCATGTCATAGTTCAATGCAGGAGTTTCTACTCAGGCAGCCTTTCATGAGCTCATGCAGAGACCCAAGCTCCTTCCACTTAGTAGGTCCACATCTTCAAGGTCTTCAGAATTCTTTCCATTCAGTTAGTCAATAGGAAAAGAGCAGGGAGGATCATGGGAAACATTTCTGAATGAGCCCGGCTTGGAAATGAAACTTCCGTTCACCGTTTTTATTTTTATTTTTTGCTTAGAACTCACTTGTATGAATATGCCCCCTCATATAACAGCTTGGGAAATATAGTCTAGGTGAGTTCTGGTGAGCATAGCAGTCCCTGCCTCAGATGTGTTGAATTTGAATGTCAATTGGTCACTGAAGTAAGATGTTTAGGAGGTAGTAGGATAGAGGGAGAATGTTCTGGAAGGAGAAAAAAGGAAAGAAAAGGAAAAAAATAATTCTAATCCTAATGTCTTTTTTGTTTAATTTTCATGTTCAAGTATTGGTTTCTAGAACCTTGCTAGCAGTAATGGATATTAGGGGTGAGTAGAGGGGATATGCATAGGAATATATTGAATACCATTCCCTTTGAATCAGAATCAGTAATGTGTACACACACGTGTGCATGTGCATACACACATGCACACATGCACATACACATATGCATGCTCTTTAAAAAAATGATTTGGACCTGTCAGTTTCCTGCTTTCCTAAACCTCCAATGAGAAGAAAAAAGGAAGTAGCAGGCTAATTGGAGAAAATAGTGAAGGAATGGCAGAGTGGGCAAAGGAGAGGGGAAATCAGTTTGCTGTTTTAAGGACATGAAAGTCTTCCCCATAAGTCATTATGGTCTCCTTGCCAGTTAATTTCATTTCAAATGAAGCTGAAGAGTAACCTGATAGGTTTCATTATCTCTACAAATAATTCATGAATTGAAATGAACTAAGAACTATGATGTAGAATATAAGAGGATTTCAAGGTCTGGCAAGGTGATAATTACCTGGACTGCACTGGAGCTGACAGCTGGTATTCTAATGATCTCCTTTTTATTGAAATTCTGTATGATTAGGAAAAAAGACAGTTAAATTGAGTTAATCTGCAGTAGCTGGCAGATGCACATTACTCCAGTGCAGACTAGTGAATCTGATGTGTGTGGAGATGTCAGAGTCTTTGTGACTGATTTAGAATTTCATAGGCAGAGGACTCTCACATCTCGCCGATGACAAGAGCAGTTCAGATATGCAGAGAATAATGGCATACCCTGTTCCAGAATACTGGAGCAACCTTAGAAAAGGACTCAGAAAACATTTATTGCATGAGCAAGCTCATTTGTAGCAGCTCCTGCTTTGCTCAGGCTAGAGACATTTGATGCACTAGCTGGTTACATTCATTCTGCAATCTCCCCCTATCCTATCCATCTGCCCCTAGATGGATGGCAGAAAGTGAAGACAATATATATGTTTGTGGAGTGGACCAGAGGAAAGATGATATCTTTTGTAAGCAGTAAAGCATAGCTTCATGGTAAGGATACTTACCTATATACTCGAGTATAAGCCGAGTTTTTCCCGGCACAAAATTTGTGCCAAAAAACCCGAACTCAGCACAAATTTTGTGCCGAAAAGGCTCGGCTTATACTCGAGTATATACGGTAAGCTGCTAGAATATCTTCTACAACCTTGAATATGTGTAACCTTATGAAATAAATATATAAATTTCAGAATGACTATATATTAGAGGATCAGTACAGGCAGTCCGGGGTTATGAATGAGGTAGGATTTGTAGGTTTGTTCTTTAGTTGAATTTGTATGTAAGTTGGAACAGTTACATTTACTTAGTACCTGTTAACAGCCTCCATTTGCAACTCCAAGTTGTGCATCAGTTGGATGCTTATAACTCATGGACTTACTGTAATAGCACCTGTTTGTAAGTGTGTGTTGTATGTATGTCAGAAGTGTGTAACTCAGGGACTGCCTGTACTTGCAAGTTAATATGTCTAGTTATTCATTCATATGTTGTTTATTCCATAAAAATTTCTAAATTCTCTTCCATGTGTAACACTGAATGTTTGAGACCCAGGCTGGTCTTAAACTCTTGAGCTCAGGCAATCTACCTGCCTCGGTCTCCCAGAATGCTAGGATTATAGGTGTGAGGATTCCTGCTGCAAGGATCTGAAACCTATTTCTCTATATCCATCTATCCAACCATACATACATACATACATACATGATGCTCACTGGGACCACCAGGGTCTGCAGAGATTTAACAGAACCTCAAACCCATAATATCATAGCTCTGTGAAACTCTAAAGCCCTTCCCATGGTTTTTCCTTGTGCCTGAGGTTTATTCCTTTTCCCACTCGCTGCCTCTGTGCTTTGGGGCTGCCTGCACAGTCATTATTCTAGTACATCAATGGGGACACAAAGGCTTGCTCTATCACAGCTTTCTACCTCTCTAATCAATGTGCCTTAAGTATTTTGGAGGCTTAGTAATTTTGCTTTCAGTGACCAGCATAGGGGTAGCAATGAGAGGAGTCAGATCCTGGAGCCTTTGACCTTCATCCCTTTCTGCTCTAGTACTCTCACTCTTCTTGTGCTTCTTTACCAGATAAATGTGACTTCTAACTCCCACCCCCCAGGTACCTCACTGTTCTGAACAAATCGTGCCCTGGAAGCTCAACTTCTTCCCCAAGTCAGTTGATCAAAATACAGTTTTCTGAGGAAAAAAAAAAGACCCTTCCCAAAAGCAGTGCTAAAAAAGAAAAATTTCTTTCCCTTACTACTTACTATGTGCTATTTATCTTTGTATCTTCTTTTTTGTTTGTTTGTTTGTTTTTTATTTATTTATTTTTTTATTAAATCATAGTTGTGTACATTGATATGATCATGGGGCATCATATACTAGGTTCATAAACCGTTTGACACATTTTCATCACACTGGTTGACATAGCCTTCCTGGCGTTTTTGAGTTAGTGTGTGCCTAAAAAATAAGGGAGAAAATAATTAAA
>CAUYPK010121550.1:0-66550 GCA_963574355.1 Loris lydekkerianus | reverse complement strand
ATTGGCTTGTCAAAGATCAAATAACGTTAAGTAGCTGGATCTATCTCTTGGTTCTCTATTCTGTTCCATACATCTACCTCTCTGTTTTTGTGCCAGTACCATGCTGTTTTGATCACTATCGATTTATAGTACAGTCTCAGGTCTGGTAGCGTGATTCTTTCCAATTTGTTTTTATTTCTGAGTAATGTTTTGGCTATTCCAGGTTTTTTCTGATTCCATATAAAACGAAGTATTTTTTCCAGATCTTTAAAGTATGACAGTGGTGCTTTAATAGGGATTGCATTAAAATTGTATATTGCTTTGGGTAATATGGACATTTTAACAATGTTGATTCTTCCCAGTCACGAGCCTGGTATGTTTTTCTATTTGTTAACAGCTATTTCTTTTCTTAGAGTTTCTTAGTTCTCTTTATAGAGATCTTTCATGTCCTTTGTTAGGTAAACTCCCAAATATTTCATCTTCTTTGGCACTACTGTAAAAGGAATAGAGTCCTTGACTGTTTTTTCAGCATGACTATTGTTGGTATATATAAAGGCTACAGATTTGTGAGTATTGATTTTGTAACCTGGGACGCTGCTGTATTCCTTGATCACTTCTAAGAGTTTTGTAATAGAATCCCTGTTATTTTCCAGATTTACAATCATATCATCTGTGAAGAGTGAAAGTTTGATCTCTTCTAACCCTATATGGATACCCTTGATGGCATTTTCTTCCCTAATGGTGATGGCTCAGACTTCCATTACAATGTTAAAGAGCAGTGGAGACAATGGGCAACCTTGCCTGGTTCCTGATCTGAGTGGAGATGATTTCAATTTAACTCCATTCAATACGATATTGGCTGTGGGTTTGCTGTAGATGGCCTCTATTAGTTTAAGAAATTTCTCTTCTATACCAGTTTTCTTAAGTGTTATACCAGTTTTCTTAAGTGTTCTGATCATGAAAGGATGCTGGATATTATCAAAAGCTTTTTCTGCATCAATTGAGAGAATCATATGGTCTTTGTTTTTTATCATTTTTTTTGTGTTAGGAACATGCCCATTTCACTCTTATAGTTTAAGTATACTCTAACTTATTGTTGATCACAGTCACTTTGTTGTGCTTAGATGGCACTTTTTAAAAAAAACAGGTTTGTAAGTTAAAAGCTATTACTGTGATGTTAATGTATACAGTTAATGCTCACAGTTCAGTGGTTTTAGGGTATTTACAGAGCTGTATTACCACTGCCATAATTGCATTCTAACACTCTCATCATTCTGGAGAGAACCCTCACACCCCTTTAGTGGTGCTCACTCCCTTCTCCTCTGACCCGAGGCAGCCACTGATGTACAGGCACCTGTGTCCCTGTGGACTTGTGTGTCTGAGCATTGTGCACAGCACGTGTCCTCTGCGATGGTCTTGTTGCTGGCTCCTTTCACTCAGCACAGTGTTGACCAGCTCACCCCATCTGCAGCCACACCCTTCTCATACAGCATCACGTTCCACTGGGCACGTGGGCCACATCTTGTCTGCTCGTCAGCACCTGTGATCTGCATGTTTCTACTGTGGGGTTTTATGAATAATTGTGCTATGAAAACATCTGTGCAAGTTTTTATGTGGACACGTGTATTCAGTTGTTGCACAGTAACTCTGGCTAACTTCTGGAGACACTGGCAAACTGCTGCTCAGAGAGGCTGTGCCACTTTCTGTTCCCACTGGAGCAGAGAGAGGTCTAGCCTCTGCACATTGTTGCTGACACTCATTTCTGTTATCTTTGTGATATTTAAGTCCCAAGGCATGATGTGGGAGCTCCTGGTTTGCATCCCCTAGTAGCTAATGATGGCTAAGCACGTGTCTGTCTTCTTTGGAAAGATGTCTATTCAAGGCTGGGGTTGGCAGCTCAGCCTGAGACCCCAGCACTCTGGGAGGCCGAGGCTGGTGGATGGCTTGAGCTCAGGACTTCCAGACCAGCCCAAGCAAGAATGAGACCCTGTCTCTACTAAAAATAGTAAAACTAGCTGGGTGTTGTGGTGAGTGCCTGTAGTCCCAGCTACTCAGGAGGCTGAGGGAGGAGGGTAGCTTGAGCCCAGGAGTTTGAGTTTGCTGTGATGACACCACGACACTCTACCCAGGTGACACAGTGAGACTCTGTGCCCTCCCCCAAAAGATGTCTATTCAAATATTTTGCCCATTTTAAAACAGGGTTTTATGTCTTTATAATCAAATTTTAAGTTCTTTATATATTGTAAATACTGTTCCTTATATATGATTTGCAAATATTTTCTGCCATTTTGTGAGTTCTCTTTTCACTTTCTTGATGGTTTCCTTTGAAGCACAAAAGTTTTAAATTTGGGGGAAGTCCAATTTATGTCTCTCTTTTATCATTTGAATTACTAATTTTGGATCTAAGAAATCATTACCTAATCTAAGGTCAAAAAGATTTCTTCCTGCATTTTCTTGTAAGATTTTAGTCTCGTTAGCATTTACAGTTGTGTGTGTGCTGCCCTCTGCATCAGTCAGTGTGTGGTGTGAGTCTCCCAGGTGGCTCATCTGTAGTCCCTGTGTCACTCATCCAGAAGACTGTTTCTTTCCCTTGGATGTCTTGGCTCTCCTGGCAGAGCTCAGTTGTCCAAAAATGTTAGCGTTTACTTCTGAAGAGGCTCATTTCTGGTTACTGTACTGGCAGCCTTAACAGCTGCTGTCAGGTGAGGGCACCCCGATGCTGCCCCATGGTACGTGCAGTGCTTCCCTCAGTGACCACTCCTTCCCAACAGCAGCCGGAAGCAGTGTCCCGGGATGTAAACTCCTGCTCTAACTGTGAGCTTCCTCCAAGCACTGAGACTGGTCCCATCTCGTCCTTTGCTAGGCTTGGAAGCATTCCTGACTGCTCTACTGGACCTTCTGGAGTGAAGGGGATGGTCATGAGCTGCTACCATGCCGCCACTGTTCTCTGTCACTGTCCTCCTTCCTTCCACTGCTCTTGTAAAGGGTGCGTCCGTCCTGGCAGATGGCACACACACATTTGGAGCTGTGCATTTGGGCATCCTCTGTGCCATGGAAGATTTCAGCATGGCCCCTCTTCAGATGGGTGGAAGTTGGTGCCATCTCCAGACAGATTTAAGTGGGTGTTTGATAGAAAACTCCCTGGGAAGGCCTGAGGGCACTTGGTTAGCTGCGTTAACTCCTCGAGAAATATTGTATTTTGGCATCAGACTTAGGAAAAACTAAATTCTGAGACCTCTTATTTGGACATGTTACGATACCAACAGAACACTTTTAAATCGAGTCATGCTGTGATCACTTTATGTTGAATGAATGAACACTAACTGTAGGAGGGATCTGCCGCTGTGTGGCAGCTGAGCTGGCTATGAGTTGTGCGGTGGCAGGTAGCTGGGGTGGTGAGAGAATGTGAGGCATGTGTGAGCAGCACCGAGAAAAGATGGATCATGGAGAAGGAAACATGGAGAGAGGAGGTTGTGGACTGGATTGGAAGACACCAGGGGACTCATGTGAATTTTGCTAGTTGTGATAATGGCATTGTGTTTTGGTAAGAAAATGTCCATGCTGTTTGCAGTGTGTACTAAATCCTACGGGGTGACATGGCAGGTGGCTTTAAGATAAATGCGGTGTCAAGAGGTCAGCAGAGTGAGTGGAACAGAGTGCTGACAGTCTGTGGTCTGGGAGATGGGAGTGTAGAGGTCGCTGTGCTGTCCCTCTTCTAAAGCTTGAAAATACCCAGTTTTAAAACAGGTTTTAAGGCCCTAGAGTTGGGCTTCTAGAACATGTGTCTGCAGCGGGGTCCTTAGGGCAAGTGGCCGCAGTTGTCTTCTGCCAGCCGGGCAGACACATCTTACCTCAGGGCTCCAGGCCTGTGGGCAGCCACACATTGGCCCTGTGCTGTGTTTCTTAAGACCATTTAGGTACATTCTCTTTCTCTTTCTTTCCTGCCTAGACATTATATAACGTGAAAGCTGAGATATTCCCCTCATCGGGAACGGAGTACTGTAGGACAGGCTCCCTCTGCTCATTGGAGGTGTCAATCACACGGCTGTCGGACCTCTTGGAGGTGGATAAGGACGACGCGCTGACAGAGTCTGAGGACTACTTCGCAACAAAGCTGATGTATGAAGGTGGGTTGGAACTTCTTGGTTGGAACTTCTTGTAGTCTAACTTTTGTAATAACCCAGTATTTTAGGTGATTGTGCCCTGTCTGGACAAAGTACAGTGTTCCTGGTCCAAAGAGAAAATATTCTAGAGTTAAGAGAGCTTGCTTTATCATTTCATTATATAACATGGTCCTTAGCTCACCAGATGTCCAACTTGGTTATTGTGGCACATTCATACTGAGTCTTTGCTTGGCAGTTGCTGGGCTCAGTGTTGAGAAAACAGTCTGAGATACTGAAACACTTTCTCAGTGCTGATTAACATTTTAGAGATGCCCTTTCCTCTCTGCTTGTGATTTAGGAGCTTTCTGTTACTCTGAAGCAGAATTCATTTCTACTGCTCAACAGCCAGGGCTCTTGTGACCACACCTCCCCTCCACATGGATGGGCTCCTCTCACTCCCCTTCTGTCCAGGGCCCTTTGCAGCCTGCCTTCTCCAAAACCTCTGATGCTTTAGCCTGGCATTCTCTAAGTTTTTGGTTTGGGACTTTTTCTGCTCTAAAATGATTGCAGAGCCAAATATGTATGTATGTATGTATTTTAAAACAACACCAATAAATCTATCACATGATGTTATTCATGAAAAATAACAGTTTTCCAAAACAAATAATGGAAGGATGATTTTGTTTTGCAGTCTTTTAAATCTCTTTAATATCTAGCTTAATAGCAGGTTTCTGAATTTTTAAAATTGGTTTTCAGTATGTGGAGGACTCCATGCTCATACAGGTTGGAGTTGGAAGAGGGAGGTAACAGCTTGTGAGTAACCACCGCTGCTCTTCTTTATACTGTACCAAACCGTGACAAGTCGTGAAGTCTGATGACTGGAGTGGACGTGGACTCGAGTCTTCGTAGGCTTTGGCCTCTCTGCATTTCGAGTGGGCCCTACTTGCTGTCATCTGCTGGGCGTGTGGGTCCCCTGTGTTGTATAGATCTTCCATCTGTGAACACCTTCTGTTTGAGATTGTCCAAATCCCCAACTGGGAAGCACACACTCATCTCTCAGGAAGGCCTTTGAGTACTGGGACCTTGTCAGGTTCACGGTGGCAAGTGCACATTTTCCAAAATTCTAATTTTTGTTGAGAGTCTCAAATTGCATCATTGGCAGCAAATCCTCTTAATGGTTTTCTTTGAGTGACAGGTGCACATCATTCATTTTCAACAAAATGTCTGCCACATACCCAGACTGGATAGCCTCAGTTTGCCAGTCATTCTTTCAAGGGAGAGGATGTTCCGTGAAAACAGCATTTGTTCAGCATGGAGCACTGTGCAGGCACCTCCCTGAACCTGCTGTTATGCTGCAGTGGGGACACAGACAATGTCACCCTGTGGAGGCACGCCTGTAATTCCAGCATTCTGGGAGGCTGAGGCGGGAGGATCACTTGAGGCCAGGAGTTCAAGACCAGCCTGAGTAAAAGAGCAAGATCCCATCTCTACAAAAAATGGAAAAAATAAGCTGAGTGTGGTGGCACATACCTATAGTCCCAGCTATTTGGGAGGCTGAGGCAGGAGGATCACTTGAGCCCAGGAGTTCGAGGTTACAGTGAGCTATGATCAGGTCACTGCACTCCAGCCAAGGCGACAGAGCAAGACCCTGCTTAAAAAAAAAAAAAAAAAAAAAAAGGTGATGATGAGCATAGATAGGAAATAGCCCAAATGTTCTTCAGCTATAGATTGGTTTAACAAACTGGTAGCATTAGAACAGAGTGAACTATTGATAAATGCAGCAGCTTGAACGGATCGTGAAGTGGAAAAGCCAAGCCTGTCAGGTCATGTGCCATATAATTCTATTCTGTATGGCATCCTCAAAATACCAACCTTACAAAGAGGGAGAATGGGACAGTGGTGGCTGCTCGGGCGTGGGGGTGGGGTGGGGCAGGCAGCAGGAGGCCATCTGTGCCTGGCGGGTACAGGCATCTACACGTGTGACACACCCCAATAGTGAGTGCTGCCTGAAAGCTGCCGAGCCCCCAGGAAGGTGTGCAGGCTTGTTAACTGTAGCGCCCACATCAGTCTCCTATGTTAGGTGGGGTGGCATAGTTGGAGGATGCTGGTGATGGCCTCTCTACTATTTTTGCAATTTCTTGTAAGTCTGTAAACATTTTAAAATTTAAAAAAAGATGAATACTCAAGAGTTGAATTTAATAAAATTAATTTTGAATGCTTCGTGAGGAGCATTTTTAAGTAAAACAGAGTTTTTTTGCTGAGTTCATGATACTGAGGAGCATGGTCAACGTAACTCTGTGCACAGTCCGGCATCGCCTTCCTAACACTGTTACACTCTCAGCACACCCCTCTGCATGTGCTAAAGTGCCACTTTTCTCCCAAGTCCCTATCCTCACTGGCAGAGCCTGCCTTCTGGGACCCACCCACCCCTTGTCTGCTACTCGTGGCCTTTTGGTCACACACTCCCTGGACTGTGGCATGGTATCCTCATCAGAGCTATGACTTCTTCATTGGTTCATCTGCTTCTTGAGGGCAAAGACACTGTCCTCACTTTAATCTCTCCAGAGCTGGTCTAGTAAGTGCTCACTTGCTTGTTTAAAAATTGCCTTGAATTAAATGAAGGCTGAGTTTGAACAATGAGGGTCAGTAATAACATTGCCATGTGTTAAGACTGCTGTCCCAGGAGAGGGACCACATGCTGTACGGTCCTCTCTCTCCATCCTGAGAAAGCAGCTTCTCTGGGTCAGTGCTGCTCTCATCTCACTGCAGGGAAGCCAGGCCTGGAGGCACCAAGGGCCCTGTCTGGGCAGCAGAGTTGGGATTCAAACCATTAGGTCTTTGGTGACACAACTTACTCTGCACTGCCACCCATCCCTGATTTAATAGCCAAATTAACCATACTTTTTTTTTTTTTTTTTTTTTTTAAAGACAGAGTTTCACTTTGTCACCCTGGGTAAAGTGCCATGGCACAGAAACCTCAGTCTTGGGCTCAAGCGATTCTCTTCCCTCAGCGCAGGGACCCGAGTGGCTGGGACCACAGCTGCTACCACAATGCCTGGCTATTTTTAGAAATGGGGTCTCATTCTTCCTCAGGCAGGTCTCAGGTCAGACACCTGAGCTCAAGCAGTCCACCTGCCTCAGCCTCCCAGAGTGCTGGGATTACAGGTGTGAGCCACTGTCCCTGGCCATACATATAGTAACTATACTTTTGAAGAATGGCACACAAAATTTTCAAAGAAACTTCAAATCAAAATTAAATTATTTTTCATTTATTAACTTCAGAGAAAAATATAGTTTTCTATACACATCCAACATGAGTCAGTCTAAACTGGACCTGATGGAATGTTGGACTAAAAGAAATATGCATCTTATTTATCTTAAGGCACAGTTGCAAGACCTTGAGATATATGTTCTGCAGTTTGGGCTTCTCTGCTATGGAGTGTCTAAGGGTTAGTTAATGATGGTTCTTGTTTTAATATGACTCCTTGATGGTGAACACAGTTGCCTCCTCTTTGTTGCAGTGGTGGACAACAGTAGCAACTGGGCAGTCTGCGGGAAAAGTTGTGGTGTCATCTCCATGCCAGTGGCTGCTCAGGCCACCCACAGAGTCCACATGGAAGTGATGCCTCTCTTTGCGGGGTACCTCCCCTTGCCTGATGTCAGGCTGTTTAAGTACCTCCCCCATCACTCTGCACACTCCTCTCAACTGGATGCTGGTAAGGACATTTTAAGAAAAAGTAGATTCATATTTGAATAGGAGCTCGCTTTGTGTGAAGCGATGACAAACTAATGTCAGAGCAGGCTTGAGAAAGAATTGCATGTTTTTAGTGTAAGCAGAAACCAACACCAAAGCTGAGTGTCGGGTGGGAAGGCCTAGGGCCCATCCTCCCTGTGCGTGGGATCTCTGGAAAGGGAACTGCCTCAGTGGCATCTCCTGCACTTTGAAGTGGGCCTAACCTGGCTTTACCTTTCTCCAGGGTGGTGTCGTGGCTTGGTTCTGACATCCTGTGTATTTTGTAGATAGCTGGATAGAAAATGACAGCCTGTCAGTGGACAAGCATGGGGACGAACAGCTGGACAGCAGCAGTGTCAAGAGCCGGGGCAGCACGCACTCGGCCTCCAGCAGCGAGCACAAAGGCCTGCCCATGCCCCGGCTGCAAGCACTGCCGGCTGGCCAGGTCTTCAACTCGAGCACTGGCATGCAAGTCCTGGTCATCCCCAGCCAAGACGACCATGTCCTGGAAGTCAACGTTACATGACAGCACCTGGGGAGCAGATGCTGCTGCCCAGCTGTGATTGTGCTCTGAGGGCAGGTGACTGGATTCTCCTCTCTTCAGGCTCTAGCCAGACTCCCAGTGATCCTGCCTGGCCACCAGGCCTCAGAGAATGTCATTGCACAGCTGCTCTGCTGAGTTCTCATTACTCTCGTGTTGTCTGTGATGTAAGATTACTTTCTCACCCCATCCCCATGTTGGTGTCTGCACTATCTGCTCAGAGCCTGGCTTCCTTCTGCTCACTCATTGCTCATAAAAGGTCCTCATCTACTGTCCCTCCTCTGAGCAGCCTGCCGCCTGCTGGCACTCCTGGAGGCCACTTGTCTTCCAGGTGGACACTCAGTAGGCCTTGCAGTCCTCTCTGAGACATGTGTGCCTTTGTGGTCACACAGCTGCCCAGTTTCTGGACCAGGGTGTATTTGTCCATTTCCTAAGGGGTAAAACACAGTCCTTTACCCCGTTATCATATAGTTATGCTTTTCTAGAATAACCCCTAGGATGGGGTAGGGGTGGGAGGGGGGTGGAGAGGGAACATAACCCCTTCTGTGCCTTGGGATGCCAGGGCGAGGCGGACCTGGAGGTCCATCCGCTGGAGCAAAGGAAAGGTACTTAGAAAAGACTTAAACTAGGGCCTGGGGAACAGCTCGCATTGAACTCTTTAGGGATAAATGTTTCTGGACCCCATAGTGTTGATTGAATATCTCATGCACTCAGAAGTAAACTATATATTTTATTTAATTATCATTATATATGTGGGGGTTAATATGTTGTTTTTCTCTTATCTTTAAAGTCTTTCCATGTTAAGTGTAGCTATATAATCAATATTTTATTTGCACCTTAATTCTTAGAAATTAAAATGTTCCATTTAAAATGAAGATGGGGGTCCTCTCAGTGTTTTCCGGTGTGGTTGCAGTGCAGGCCTCTTGTCCTAGAATAACTTCTGCTGGCCCACTCAGTTGCAGTCATATAGTTCCAATGGATTGATTTGCTTTGGGTTGTAAATTTAATTGTACATATAGTTGATTTATTATTTTTAAAAATACAGACTGATATGTTTATGTATAAGTTGCACCAAAAATCAAGGTCAGAAATAAATGTGAGTTTGTTTTTACTGGTGTGAAAGTCACAGCTTGTAAATAAGTGTTGTATGTATTAAACCTTTTCCAGCTTCCAAAGCAATGTATTTTTGTACATATGAAATAGAGTACCCTTAATTCACTGGGAAAGTGCGCTTCGATTTGAACTTGACAAGATAAATGTAAGTGGACATGGCCACCACCACCCCACCCCCCCACCCCCCCACCCCCGAGGGTGGGACTCCCAGAGAGTAACCTCAGAGGTGTGAGCTACAAAGAAGAGAAGGAGCCTCCGTGGCTGGTGCCTGTGAGGGCTGCCTTCCCGGGGCTGCAGGGCAGGTGCAGGTCTGGGGCCTCATTTCCAGTATTCTCCATGTTGTCTCTTACCCACTCAGTAAATAAAGGTTGTATGATCTTCCTCCCATGTCTTTTTCATTTGCAGAAATTGGAGAAACATGTAAAGAAGATTCAATGTTTAATTTAACTTTCAGAAATTGTCTTCCTCATGTGCGGTTTAAATCTAACAAATTTGATCAAACTAGTTAGCAAATTAGAACTTCAAAATCTAATGATAGAGAAACTAAGGTAAGGTTGTTTGTTTTTTTTAATAAAAATTGATGACTGCTCTACAGATCTGCCAAGTCCTGTGAATGAGGAGATGGTTGGGATTTGAGCCATCAGAAAAGCCTTTGATCCAGAGGTTCTCAAACTCCCTAATGCTGCAGCCCTTTAATACAGTTTCTGTGGGTCGCGACCCACAGGCTGAGAGCTGCTGCTCTAATCCATGTTGTCAGCCAAGAGGACATACCTTTCCTCAGTGGGGAATCACACCTCTCTCACCTTCTAAAGGGGGATGTGGTTAAACATTCAGTTTATTACTCTTCGACTTTCTTTTACCTGGAGCAGCGGTTCTCAACCAGTGGTTCGTGACTCCTTTGTAACAATGAAAATACATCCTGCATATCAGATATTTACATTACAATTCCTAACAGCAGCAAAATTACAGTTATGAAGTAGCAACGAAAATAATTTTATGGTTGGGGGTACCACAACATGAGGAAATGTATTAAAGGGTTGCAGCATTAGGAGGCATTAGGAAGGTTGAAAGCCACTGATCTGGAGTCTATGTCCAGGATGAAATTTTCTAATTTATATATATATTTAAAAGAAGAAAAGGGAGAAATCCAAAGTGTTTGTGTTTGTTTCTTACTGTCTGGAAATTGAAGTAGAATTTGGCAAAAAACCTTTTTTCCCTAACCCCCCCAAAATATCTTTTGCAAACTAAGTTACATGAGTGCTTCTACCTTTTTAAAAGATAAAATGTCCTCCAAAATTTTGTTATTGGTTTTCTTTCTATTCATAAGACTAACTAAAAGGCTGTAATTGGATTTTTATTGTTTACTAACCATTTTAAACAAACTAAGGTTTATGTGTTTGAGACAAGGTGGTTTTGTTGATAAAGTGGCAGCTGTTAAAATACTTGTGCAGCCACATACGCAATTTGTGTGAACCTAAAGAGCAAAGAGTATGCAACTACTTTACAGCATCTGTGGCACATGTTAAATACTAGCCAATAGAAAAGAAAATGAGTTATAATTTTTGTGAATTTCATGGGGTCCCCTATGATTGGAAAAATTATAACTCTCCTGATTTAAATGTGGACATTGTTGTATTTAATTTCAAAATGACTTGTACCTATAGTTTCATTGTCAGCGCAGCCTAGGGAAGGTCTGATTCCTGTATTTATAGTAAGTCTTGGTGAGGACAGATATCCCATCATGTTTAAAGATGAAGTTAAGGCCAGGCAAGACAGCTCACTGAGTGCCTGTAATCCTAGCATTCTGGGAGGGTGAGGCAGGTGCATCACCTGAGCTCAGGAGACCAGCCTAAGCAAAAGTGAGACCCATCTCTACTAAAAATAGAAAAAACTAGCTGGGCCTCAGGTGGGGACCTGTAGTCCCAGCTACTTGGGAGGCTGAGGCAAGAGGATTGCTCAAACCCAAGAGTTTGAGGTTGCTGTGAACTGTGACACCACCGCACTCTCTCTACCCAGGGCGACAGACTCTGTCTCAAAATTAATTAGTATCAAGTTAAACACTCCATGTTTGTACATAAAATGAAAAATCATACCACTTTTTATAAAAGAACTGGGCTGATCTACGTTTACTTTCACCTGTGATCTTTAAAGTAAGTCCTACATGACTTAAAATTTTATTCTTCATGGCAGTGCCCCTTTCTCTTAATTTATTCACCTTACATGTCAGGCTGTGAGACCGGCAAACATCACTCATACGTTTTGTTGGGATTCTGTAACTGGAAAAAGTGACAAGTTGGTGACTTTGATGCTGCAAGTATTCCATTTTCATGTTTAATATCAAAAGTCTTTGCACATTATTCTGTAATATACTGTTAAACTAAAACCACTGTATTAAGACTGTAAATGTAAGCATTTGCTGAAAATACACACATTTTAAGAAAAAATACTGAAAATACACATTTTAAGAAAAAACTACTGTTTTGAACTTGATTCTTTTGCTGTGGCACGGTGTGAAAACTGAGTGTGTAACGTTAAAAGATGCCATAATCCTCACTCTAACACCTTTTGGGAAGCAGGAGGGAATTTTTTTCATGATTCCTTACCCAGTAGCTCACAAGAACTAAGCATTTGCATTTTCAGGGCTTGCAGGTCTTGTGACGTTCTATTTGCCAGCTCCACGGTGACAAGGTTTGACAACTGCTGGGCAGGGAGCGGGCCCTGGGCTTTGGTGGCCCGGCCCACAGTTCTCCCAGAAACTCTGGTTTTCGATTTCCTTCAGACTCTCCTTGTTTCCGTCTCCTTTTGATGTGTTCAAGAGCTATTAAATAAGTAGACATCACGGCGGTCTAGGGAAAGACTTTCCGAACGCCCAGACCCTCCACCCTCCTCGACGCGGGGCGAGTCGAGCCAGCCGCCTCACTCCGCGCGTGCGCGGCCTCGGCCTGGGGCTGTGGCGGGGCGGGCCTTCGTGCTCAGGCTCCGCCTCGGGGCGCGATCAGGTGGGCGGGCCTTCGTGCTCAGGCTCCGCCTCGGGCATGATTGGATGGGGTGGACCCTTGTGCTCAGACTCCACCTCGCGGCCCGGTGAGCGCGGTGCCGCCAGTTGGGGCTGTAGGGGGCGCTATGGGTGCAGGAGGCGCAGTCTCGTTCCGGAAGTGTACTCCTTGGGTGCCGTGGTCGGGCCTGCCCCGGAAGTGCGGGCTGCAGGCGCTGGTGCGCGGTTCGCTCCGGAGGTGCTTATGTCTGCCGCTCACGTGCAACAGCTGCGATGAAATTCTCGTACCGGGTGAGCGGGGATTGAGTGTGCGGTCGGCGCGGGCTCCTGGTTTAGCGGTCCGAGGCCCCTGGCCGCCGACCCACTTGCCGGCCGGGGCGGACTAGCCGGGCGAGCGGTGGTCGCCATGGTCCTCTCCCGTGGGACTTGGCCGCGTGCGCGGGGTTGGGCACCGGCGGGCTAGGCTGGGGGAGGTTCCGGGGGCCGGGTCAGGGCCCAGAGGGTTCCTCCGAGTGCCGAGATACCTGGCAAGAGCAGGGCCTCTAATTTCAGGTGGTCCAGCCTGCTGGGAGGGGTCAGCGGCGTTTTCGGGAGGGATGTGGACGGGGGCTCAGGCCTGGCCTTGGGTAGGATGGGCAGAGAGGAGAGCAGGGGAAGGAGCTAGACCTCGGGCCTCAGCCCCAGCGAGCTCAGAGCAGCTTAGCAGCGGGAATCTTCGGTATCATCTCCTTGCTCCCGAGACCGGCAAGGCGACCTTTGCGGGTAAGTGATGAGGGCTTGAGAACTGGCTGGGACTATGGTCCCAGATGTGTTGTGAGGAGGGGACCAGTGAGACTAACGAGGTGGAGGAAGTGGTAGAGCGGACCTAGGAATGTCAGAAGCACAGATTGGCTTGTCCTGGAAAGGCTGGTGCTTTGCACAAGACTTGCATGTCCATCGCCCTTGCAGGCAGTTCTTCCCTCTGTGGGATCTCAGCCTCTGGGGCTGCACCATCAACTCCGCTGTGGGGTCCAACTGGGTCTTAGACCTATCCTGGCCAGAGCTGAACAATGTGTTTGCCCAAGAAAGTGTTACTCTCCTGCATCCCCCATCCTGGTGAAGGCTCTTGTCATAGGCCCAACATCAAACCAGAAACCGAATCCAGTCCCTCAGGGCTTGTACCTCATCCACTTAGCAGTGATTAAGGTCCCTTTGGGCCTCTGCTTAAATCCCTTCTCAGCTCCTCCCTGAGGCGGGTGGGTCCTGCCCCAGTTTCACTTGACAAAGGCTTCCTGTCTCCGGAGGCTTCCCCAGTGCTCACAGGTGCCTCTTACCCACCTTGTAGGAGCTTGAGGCTCCCTGGGCTCTGTGAGTCCCCTGAGGATTGAGCACATTTCTTCCTTTCTGGCCTGGGAAATGTCCCAGAGGATGGCTGGAGGGGCCCCAGTGATGAATGGGGACTCCCAAGTGGGTGCTTTTTGCCCAGATGCCTCACCCTTTTCTGGGAGTTGAGACTCTGTGTGTGTGTGTGTGTGTGTGTGTGTGTTTTGTTTTTGGGGTTTTCTGTTTTTATTTATTTCTTTTTTTGGCTTTTTTTTTTTTTTTGAGTTTCACTTTGTCACCTTGGGTAGGGTGCTGTGGCGTCACAGCTCACAGCAACCTCAAACTCTTGGGCTCAAGTTGATTCTCTTGCCTCAGCCTCCCGAGTAGTTGGGACTATAGGCGCCTGCCACAATTACTAGGCTAGTTTCAGAGACCAGGTCTTGCTCTGACTCAAGCTGGTCTCGAACTCTTGAGCTCAGGCAGTCTACCCACCTTGGTCTCCCAGAGTGCTGAGATTACAGGCATAAGCCACCATGCCTGGCCTTAAGACTGTTTTAAGACAGCTTTGTTTTCTTTTCAGTTTTCAAACTTGCTGGGTACAGTTTATCGGCGTGGAAACTTGAATTTTACATGTGATGGAAATTCAGTTATCAGTCCTGTGGGCAATAGAGTCACTGTATTTGATCTAAAAAAGTAAGTATGCTAATGTGACAGTAATAGTGGTAATCACTACGGATATTCTGAAGTACCATGTGAAAGCGGACAGGGTCTTTCTCACCTAGTAATTAAGGCACCCTGAGAGGACTGCAAGTCAGTGTGGAACTGGCGGCTTGTGCTCAGTTCTTCATCCTAGGGCCTCGGCCACACCCTAAGCATCTAGCTCATTTGTGTTATCCTTAAAGGTAAAGATCGTGTGGCATTTGGCTTTCTCTTGGAGAGGGACTGATCTCTCCTGTGTGGACATGGGAAAGTGAGCAGAAGCTGTGGGCCAGGGTTGGCACTTCCCCCACCGGGGAAGGCCCCTGAGGGCCGAGCCCAGGTGTGCTGGAAGCTGCCCTAGACACTGGCTTGGGAGCCTCAGCAGTAGCACCAGCAGGCACAGAGCTTCTAGCTTTGCAGCTGGAAATCAATTCTGGCTGCTCAGGGCTAGCGCTTTTTTATAATAAAGCACATAGTTCTCTTCTTGTCTTCTCAAGGGTAAGGACTCCTTCCCAGACTTGTTGGTAAGGCCATGGGCAGATCCACCCTGTAGGCGGGTGAGGTGCCTGTGTTGCACAGGCTGCCTGGCCTTGCTCCGTAGCTCTTCCCCCTTCCCACCCCACTCCTGGGCCAGCAGCCCTGGCCCTCAGTTTCCCTGTGTGGAAGGCAAGACAGCAGCTGCAGCTTCCCTGTGAGGTTGGCTGTTGTGGGGTCACTGTTTTGTGGGGTCACTGTTACCACTTTGTTTAAAGACTGTTTCACAGCTCTTTAGAGTAACAACCACATGTCCACTAAAGAAAATTTGGAAAATAAAATGCAGTTGGTCACCTCCCTATACTGACCGCCTCCTTAAGTTAGCCTGATTTTCATAGACGGAACATGCACTGTATGTACTCAGGGGAAGTTCCTCATGGTGACCACCTCCGTGTATTGACCAGTTTGTTATAGCCCCTTGGGTCAGCATCAGAAGTTTTACTGTACTAGTGAAATTAGGACTTAGTTCTTGACATTTAGAGGTTTTATTGTGCTCTGTTTTATTGTGTTTCACAGATACTGTGTTTTATGTGTTGAAAGTTTGTGTCAAACAAGTCTTAGCTACTTTCCAACAGCATGTGCTCACTTTGTCTCTGTCCCATTTTGGTAATTCTTGTATATGTCAGATTTTTTTTTTTCTTTCTTTCTTTTTTAATGGAGACAGAGTCTCACTCACTCTGTGCTCTGGTAGAATGCCCTAGTATCACAGCTCACAGCAACCCCAAACTCCTGGACTCAAGCAGTCCTCTTGCCTCAGCCTCCTGAGTAACTGGGATTACTGGCTCCTACCACATTACCCTGCTACAGACTTTTTTTTTTTTCTTAAACACTATCAGTTATGATAATTTTTGATCAGGAAGCTTTGGTGTTACCATTATAATTATTCTGAGGCACCACAAACCACACTCACATAAGACGGCAAACTTAATCTCGTGTGTTCTGTTTGTACAAACTGGCCATTCCTTCATCTCTCTCTCTCCCTCTCCTGGGCCTCCCTGCCTCCTTAGACAACAATATTTAAATTAGGCCAATTAATAACCCTATAATGAGCTTTAGGTGTTCAAGAGAAAGGACGAGTCGTGGGTGTCTCACTTTAAATCCAAAGCTAGAAATGATCACGCTTAGTGAGGAAGGCACTTCGGAAGCTGAGGTGGACTGAACATTTAGCCAAATTATGACAGCAAAGGAAATTATAGCTGCTCCAGTGAAACACGAATGATAAGGAAGTGAAATAAACTTAATTACTGGTGGGTAAAGTTTTACTGGTCTGGACTGAAGATTGACCCAGCCACAGTGTTCCTTTAAGCTACAGGCTAATTCAGAGGAAGGCCTCGACTCTCTTTAATTCTATGAAGGCTCACAGAGGTGAGGAAGCTGCAGAATAAAAGTCTGAAGCCAGCAGCAGTTGGGTCTTGAAGGTTGTTTTTTTTTGTTGTTTGTTTTTTTGCTTCGATAGAATGCTGTGGTGTCATCACAGCTCACTGCAGCCCCAAACTTCTGGGCTTAAGAGATTCTCCTGCCTCCGCCTCTCCAGTAGCTGAGACTTCAGGCACTTGCCACCACGCCTGGCTTATTTTTTTCATTTTTTGTACATATAGGGGTCTATTTTGCTCAGGCTGGCCTTAAACTCCTGACCTTAAGTGATCCTCCTGGCTCAGCCTCCCATAGTGCTGAGGTTACAGGCATGACCACCTTGTCCAACCTCTATTCAGAAACAGTTTTACATGGATGTGCTGTCCTTGTGCGAAAACAGTCTGTGTTGTTGGATGTTGTCTCTTTTTTTTTTCACATTATTCTTGGGATCAAGTCTTGGAAGCAAAATTTATGAATACAAAGCTGGTGAGGCCTACAGGTGAGGGTTGGGAGGCGGCCAAGCAAAGGCTTTTGGTATGTTTTGCCAGATTTCTCTCAGGGATGATTTCCTTTCCTTTTGGGGAGTAAGTATTGAGAGATGAGCCCTGGCTCACAAGGTCTAGGGGACTAGAGGGTGCTGTGTGGGAAGGACAGGCTTCTGGTCCCAGGCCACCCCTGTCCTTTTGTCTTGTGGCTCAGGGACCGCCTGTGTGCTATGGTTTTTTATTTTTTTAGCAACAAATCAGACACGCTGCCCCTGGCCACTCGGTACAACATCAAGTGTGTGGGGCTGTCTCCAGACGGCCACCTCGCCATCATCGTTGATGAAGGTGCTTGCCCTGGTGTGTGTGTGGGGGGGGGGGGGGGCTGAGGAGGTGGGCAGAGGACAGGTTTGGGGGCCCCAGGCTGGCAGTATAGTGCCGACACATTCATTCCCCTTTGGCTTTCATAAGGGGATAAGGCCTGCCCGGGTGAGGTTACGTCCTCCCTGCACTTGTGTACGGTTAGCATTACCTAGGCAGGGCCTCTGGTGGGCATCCTAGGAGCTTGGTGGCCTAGAGTGGATGCCTGCTGGTAAGGCTGGTATGCTGCTTCTTGGGTGATCAGGGTTGCATGGTTGTCACCTCTGGTCTCCTGCAGGGGGCAGCGCGGTGCTGGTCAGCCTGGCATGCAGGTCCATGCTGCACCACTTCCACTTCAAGGGCTCAGTGCACAGCGTCTCCTTCTCCCCCGATGGCAGGTATGTGGGGTTTGGCTGGGCGGGAAGAGGCCTGGCGAGCAGCTGCCTTGAGGCTGACTTCCCAGCTTCTCCCAGTGAGACTCAGGGCAGTTACGTCGGGAGCAGGGGCCGGCCTCTCTGGTACTGGAGGGCCTCCTTTCCAGGGCAGAAGGCCCAGTGTGGCCTGGGTATGCTTGGGGTCTGTTTCTCCCATCTTATCTCTCTTTCTCTGTTCCTCGGCCCCTGTCCTGCAGCAGAGGTGGGGCTCAGGAGCGCTCAGGTGGCCCTAGGCTGAGCTGGCATCTGCAGGCCCTACGGTGGTCCTATGGGGCTGTTGCTGGTCTTAAATACCGACTCTGGTCTGCTTTGTTTGGTAGGAAATTTGTTGTTACAAAGGGCAACATTGCTCAGATGTATCATGCCCCTGGGAAAAAGCGAGAATTCAACGCGTTCGTTCTGGATAAAACATACTTTGGGCCGTATGATGAGACCACATGCATTGACTGGACCGATGACTCCAGGTAGGGCCTGGCACAGTGGGCCCAGTCGGAGGGCTGCCTTTTACCTGTCAGTCCCGAGAAAACGATGGGTACCTGCTTTGGGTCCTGAAGTTTCCTTTAGAAATGTCTCAGCCTCATTTGTATGTGGCCATTTTGGGCCTGGTTGGCTGGTTCTGGGGTAGGTCTACACTGCGCTGATGTTTGTTACTGGAAACCAGAGAACAAATCCTGGACCTGGATGGTAGGTGAGAATCATCACCAGTGAGGCTGGTGTGGTCGGTCAGGAGAGATATGAGCCTGTGGAGAATTGTGTCCCCCACAAGAGCACTATCCCATAGCTGGCCCTGTCCCCTAACTTAGTGGTCCCCAACTTTTGGGCTCCCAAGATTGGTTTCAATGGAGACAATTTGCATAGATGTGGGAGAGGTCAAATCCAGGCGGTGACGCATGAGTGCTGGGATGTGGCTGTAGACACAGATGAAGCTGAAGCTTTGCTTATTCACCAGCTGCTCACCTCTGCTGTGTGTCTTACCCACCAGCTGCTCATCTCTGCTGTGTGTCTTACTCACCAGCTGCTCACCTCTTGCTGTATGTCCAGGTTACTAAGTTTGGTGGAAGACAATTATTCTTGGGAGGAGGGTCTTGGAGCTCTGCGGCTCAGTTCCTAACAGGCCCACGGCTTTGGGGCCTCAGCCCTAAGGCACTTGCACTGTTGTTGGTTTTCTGTCAGCCATTCTTCAGCCTTGCACACTATACACAGGGAGTCGGGCTGGCGGTGGCACAGCAGCTCCTGGGACCAGCCTTGCTCACACGCCTCCTGACTACTACTGGGCCTGGGTCCGGCCCCACATTGTGGGTGGTTTATCAGCATCCTGAGGGCAAGTCTGAGCAGGCACACCATGTGTCCCATCCAACCTGCCTCTTCGCTAGCCTGAGTCCATCTGTTTGACTCAGCACCATGAATAGAATGTGCTATGGCTGAGGTCTCAAGCTGCATCTGAGAGGCTGAAAAAGGCATGATGGGTAATATGGCTGATGTCTCACCAGAGGGAGGCAGGCTAGGGCCAGTGGGTCACTCTGGGACGTCATCTCTTTGCTTGGCCGCCTCCCAACCCTCACCTGTAGGCCTCACCAGGGGTAAGATCTCTGTGCCTTGCCCTGGAGAGCAGACTCTGGCTGTGTCACTATGGACAAGCCCTGAGCAGGTGCTGTCTTTTTAGGTGCTTTGTGGTCGGGAGCAAGGACATGTCCACCTGGGTGTTTGGAGCTGAGCGCTGGGACAACCTCATCTACTATGCGCTGGGAGGGCACAAGGATGCCATCGTAGCCTGCTTCTTTGAATCCAACAGCCTGGACGTACGTCCCTATGCCCCAATCTCTAGCCCACTGGCCCTCACACATCATGAGTCAGGGGAGTCCTCTGAGGCCTGGGGTGAGACTGTAGGTCCCTTCTTCCCTGTGCGTCCTAGAGGCTGCTCCCAGGTTGCTGGAAGTGGGGAGGCTGGGACTCAGGGTGTCTTTTGCTGCCCATTAGAATTACTTCTCCCCAGTCCAGAGGGACTTTTAGGTAACAGGCACCTGGTAGATCAGCTGCAGAGGGCTCTAGGGGGTGGCAGACTGTGGCTGGCAGGGGCTAGGCTGACCTGTGTGTTTCCCTTTGCAGCTGTATTCACTCAGCCAGGATGGAGTTCTATGTGTGTGGCAGTGTGACACAGCCCCCGAGGACCTAAAGCTGAAAGCTCCCTCAGGCTGGAAGGCTGACCTGCTGCAGCAGGAGGAGGAGGAGGAAGAGGAGGACAGGGACAGAGAGACCACTGTCCAGGGGAAAGCCACTCCAGCCGAGGAGGAAAAGAAAGGAAAAGTGAAGTACTCACGGCTGGCCAAGTAGGTCCTCCTCCGGGAAGGCAGTGATGGTGGTTGGGGTGGGGGTGGGGTGGCTTGATGTGCTGTTCCTGTGAGAGTCTCCTGCCCTCAGAGGAGAGGGGGTCCAATTGTGGGGTCTCCAGGATCGGGAACCAGGAGGTTCAGGGAACAGGTCCATATCTCTGGGTCCAGGTTTGAGAACCCTTGGTGCATGGGTATTGCACTAGCCAATAACCCAGAGACCCACTGTGGGTCTGTCTGCCCAGCAGCTCAGGGGCCAGGGAGGCATTTGGGTACTTGGTGACAGGAATGGGGTAGCACTTGTGGTGTTTGGTATGGGTGAGAGTCCTTGGCCTCGTGGGGGACATACAGTGGGCACTACTGCTGTGACAGTGTAAGGAGTGGGGGGAGACACAGAGGGACGTTCAGGGAGAGTGGAGGGAAAGGTCACAGGTATGTGTGGGTGGAGAGGGGTGGGCTCTAGGAATCCTGCTTCTGGAGGGGACCCAAGCCTTGGAGAAGGGCTAGACAGAAGGAGCCCAGGCAGCCAGAGTGGGCTAAATTTGGGGTATGCCAGGGCCAGTAGACATAATGGGAGGCAGGTGTGAGGGTGGTCAGTTCAGAGTTCAAGGAGCAGGGAGGGTTCGTTGGGCCCTAGTGGGAGGAGAATGCTTCACCTGAGAGGCCCGGTGCCCACCTGCAACGTTCTCAGAGGCCAGTGCTCACATGCAGTGTTCTGGTCAGAGTCAGGCCTTGAACAGGAACCAAAGGGGCTCCTAGAGAGGGTGGCTGGACAGGTTCTAGGAAGAGGGAGTGCTCTCCACCTTCGTTAGTGGAGAGTGGTCATCTGTTACTTGTTCAAGAGGTACTGGGACAAGAGAAGGAAGGAAGGACAAGGGCAGGACTTAGCTTAGAAGGAGGCTGGGGGAGGACACTCTGGCAGGTTTAAAGGTGTAGGTGCTGTCAGGGTCATTGCCATCTGCTGATGGGGACCCAGGGTCCACTAGAGGATGCAGGGAGTTGTGGGATCTTGCAGGGCCCTGGGCTCTCCTGATGGTACTGCCCCATCCTGTCCCTGCAGGCCTTGCTCCCTCCAGATACCCGGACAGCCTCTGGCTTAGGGTCAGTGGGTAGGGTGGAGACCCTCTGAAGTATGCTTGTGGTCCTCAGCTCAAGACTCAGCAGTGTGTGCGGGCCTGGAGCAAGGGGGCCAGTGGCAGGTGCTGTCTGGGGGGCTCAGGTACCTGGTCTGGTGGCCTGGAGCTGCAACCTGTGCCCAGTGTCTAGACTGAGATGAGCAGAGGGGGTGAGCCTGGCTCTGCTCCCTTCCATGGCTCTTCCATCTTCCTGTTAATTTAGATACTTCTTTAATAAAGAAGGAGATTTTAACAACCTGACAGCGGCGGCCTATCACAAGAAGACTCACCTCCTAGTTACTGGTTTTGCTTCTGGTATCTTCCGTCTTCACGAGCTCCCTGAGTTCAACCTCATCCATTCCCTGAGGTGAGCCTCTGCTGTGGGGTGTGGTTTCTACTCACTTGCTCAGCCCAGAGGCAGGAGAGCCGAGACGCTGGTTCTGGGTGGTGTGACCGTGGATTAGAGCGAAATTCGGTGCTGCTGCCCTTGTGGGTGGTCACATCAAATTGTGGTCTCAAGTGGATCATGTCCTTTTGATTTGTTTGTTCTTTTATCTTGCATTCTTTTATCTTTGGAATCAGAGGGAATCAAAATACTGGCTTCATGAAATCTTGAAGCTTCAAGTTTTTAAGTGCAGGACATGAGTGGGAAACCCAAGGGGTAGGGATGTTGCAGGCTATCTTGCATGGGCCAAGGGGCTGGCTGCTCCCGCTCATGGGCTGGCCTTGTCACACAGCATCTCAGATCAGAGGATCTCCTCGGTCGCCATCAACAGCTCTGGGGACTGGATCGCCTTTGGCTGCTCAGGTTTGTCGTGGTGCCCAGGATAGGACTCCTTGAGAGAGCCTGCCTGAGGCCACACCTCGGGGCAGTGACCTGGGCTGCTGCCAGAACAGACCCTGAGGCCCACTGGTGCCAAACCCGAGACAATGCTTCCTAGCCTAGACAGCCAGAGCCCAGCTGGTGCCCCCAGAATGTCACCTTTTCAGGGCCTAGTCCAGGCAGACCTGGGCAGACTTTCTGGTGGCTTACAGGACAGTTACTGCTATGAGCCTTGAGTCTTGTTATGTGAGTCTCTGTCAGTTCCCTGAGTGAGCACTCAGCCTTGTTCTCTGCACACTTGTCCTCAGACCTGGGCCTGTACTGCAGCTGCCTGCCTGGGCAGCCTCTTGGTCCTTAGACCCTCCCTCAGAAGGGCTAGGTCATAGCACCTGCCTTGGCTGTGGCGGGTTGTCCCACGATTGGCTTGGGCATGGCCTAGGACAGGCTGGCAGAGAGCCTCCACAGCCAGCATGCCTGCCCTCTGCACCCAGGCCTTTTTCCTTCTCCTCCCAGCCTCTCCCTGTGGCTCTCTCCTCTGTCCTGTCACAAATGGGAAGGTGGCTGGACCCCTTGTCCACCGGGTGGGATGCTGTGAGCGGCTGCTCCAGCCCCCATGTGCCCACAGGCCTTGGCCAGCTGCTTGTGTGGGAGTGGCAGAGCGAGTCCTACGTGCTCAAGCAGCAGGGCCACTTCAACAGCATGGTGTCCCTGGCCTATTCCCCTGACGGGCAGTACCTCGTGACTGGTGGGGATGACGGCAAGGTAGGCTTCTTTCCTCGTGGCCTGTTGGCCACAGGGGCTGAGAACACGCAGTCGTTCTGGGTCGTGCTGTGCTGCATGGGCTGGCCAGAGCTCAGGGGCTCACGCGGTCTGGTGCAGGCTTCTGAGAAGACATTTAGAAACCTCCTGAGTTTGAACAGAGGCTTTGGGTGTCCATTTGTCCCCATCTCCAATTTGGTCTCTTGCTTCTTTGTACCTGTGTAGCTGAGAGTGAGTCTGTGGTGCCAGTGGCTACTTGGACCTCAGGCCCCGTGGCGCTGCCCACCCACCCTCACTCTGTCCTCCCCTATCTGGAGATGACAGGAAGAGGCTTTGTTGTCTGTGCGTGAAGCTCAGTAGGCCAGGGTGGCCGTGGGCATAGGGCCAGGTTCGCCTGCCCATCCCTCACAGGCTCCTGCCACAGGTCAAGGTGTGGAACACCTTCAGTGGCTTCTGCTTTGTCACTTTCACGGAGCACTCGAGTGGAGTGACTGGCGTGACCTTTACAACCACCGGCTATGTTGTTGTGACATCATCCATGGATGGGACTGTGCGAGCCTTCGACCTTCATAGGTGATGTCTCTGTTCTTACCCTCCCAGAGCAGACCTCCAGCAGCTGGGTTGGGGGCGCAGGCTGCCTAGCCCTGGGAGGCTTTGGCCCTGGATGCTGCTGACCTGGCTTTGTCCTGGCAGGTACCGGAACTTCCGCACCTTCACGTCTCCACGGCCCACACAGTTCTCCTGTGTGGCTGTGGACTCCAGCGGGGAGATCGTCTCTGCTGGGGCCCAGGACTCCTTCGAGATCTTCGTGTGGTCCATGCAGACAGGGAGGCTCCTTGATGTAAGAGCCCGCACATCCCTTGGGGCTGTGCTCAGGCAGGACTGGGCTAGGGGATGGGGCCTTCTCACCTCTCTTAAGAGCAGAGCAGGGAGCCCCTTCCGTGACGCCTCTCCTCAGTCCCCTCACAAGACAGCGGCACCGTCCTTCCCAGAGGGCTGCATTGGCTGTGTCCCTGTCTCAGGCCTTCCATTTCTGCTTCTCTGTAGGTTTTGTCTGGCCATGAGGGGCCTGTCAGTGGTCTGTGTTTTAACCCCATGAAGTCCATCCTGGCCAGCGCCTCCTGGGATAAGACAGTGCGCCTGTGGGATATGTTTGACAGCTGGAGGACCAAGGAGACGCTGGCCTTGACCTCAGACGGTGAGCTGCAGGGGTCAGTAGATGGAAGCCACGACCCAGGAGCAGGGCTCTGGTTTCTTGTCTCGCTCCTCCACCTCTTTCAGTTGTGGTGTGATATGAACCCAGTGGATGCAACCCAGAGCCACTGGCGTGTGGCAGCCCCGCAGGAGCCAGAGCAGACTTGGTGGCGGGTCAACCTGGTGTCACTTCTGCAAGGCTGGGAGCCCTGGAAAGGGCCCTCATGAGTCTTAGTGGGGCTCCCACCGTGCCAGAGAATAGCCCCAGCAGGGAGAGGACAACTCTGGCTGGCTGCCTGCTGTTTGGTGAAAGTGCCTTTGAGTTTACTTACCACTCTTGGGCCACAAGGAGGAGGACAAGATGGTGTGCTGGCCCAGACCCCCTGTCTTGAGGCCGGGCTTTTGGCTTTTCCTCACCACTGCCCCTGGGCCTGGGATCACCAAACCGTGGCGCTGTCCTGTGATACAGTTCTCCTGGGGCATAGAGATGTTGGCTGTGGCTGCCATCACACTGTGGTGTCAAAGCTGAACGGCCTCATGGTTCCCGAAGCCCGACCTGCTGTCAGCTGTGCAGGCGTCTGTTTGCCTAGGAGCTACTGGTTCATGACATTCCCTGCTTCGTGCTGTCTCCACTAGGGCTGGTTCAGGCTTTCAGCACCAGCATACTGCATCTTTGCAGGGGCTCTGTAGTCTGCCCTGTGTCTGCTCTCATTATAACTTCACCAGGGTGTGCCCCTGTCACTTCAGCCTGCACGCTGGGCTGGCCTCCCTCAGTGGAGCCTTCAAGGCAGTCCTACAGGCCCACGTGGGCCTCGCAGTGCCCTCTGCACAGCCTCACCCA
Source organism: Loris lydekkerianus (assembly GCA_963574355.1). Classification (NCBI taxonomy): domain Eukaryota; kingdom Metazoa; phylum Chordata; class Mammalia; order Primates; family Lorisidae; genus Loris; species Loris lydekkerianus. Next base: position 41,863 of record CAUYPK010121550.1, on the reverse strand, counting down.
CGGAGGTGGCTATTGTTGGTGCTGGGCTGCTCCCACCTGGCTCAGACTTCTGAGAGGAACTTATTGTGTGCCCAGACCTAAAGGGAGTCTGCTTTCCTGAGGGTGCCAGGGCATGGCCTGGCTTGCTGGCTGAGGGCTACTGGAGCCTGGGATTGTCTTCCAGCTGATTTTACGCTTCTCTTTAGCTCTGGCTGTGACTTTTCGTCCTGACGGTGCGGAGCTGGCTGTGGCCACGCTGAACTCGCAGATCACCTTCTGGGACCCCGAGAACGCTGTGCAGACGGGCTCCATTGAGGGCAGGCATGACCTCAAGACAGGCAGGAAGGAACTGGACAAGGTCACGGCCAAACACTTGGCCAAGGGAAAGTGAGTGTCAGCTCTGGGGCGGGCAGGGGCTGGACACCCTTCCCGGATCTGAAACCCCACTTGGTGGCCAGATACACAGTCTCCTCCTCTGTGGCCTTGTCCTTTGTTCCTGAGACTGTTGAACCCTCGTGGGTGAAGACAGCCCTGATCTCCCGGCACTGGAGGCCATTTGGCTTTGTTGACCATAAACTCCTCGTCCAGCTGAAAGGTTGAATCTGATTCCAACCCTCGGTCACAGCAGTGACATCATTAGCCTGGGGTTATAGCTAAAAGCAGCCCCTGGAACCTGTGACCTTATACATCAAATCTCAGCTCCTCAGTCACACCAGCCACCTCCTGAGTGGCCTGTCCCCTCCCATGGCCAGCAAATACCATGTTGTACAGCAAAAGCAAAAGATGTCCCCTCACTGCAGGGAGTTGTGGGACTGTTCTGAGCTCTGGCTAAACTGCAAGGCGCCTCCTGGGCAGTGGCCCTGTTTGGGAGGAGGGGCTGCACCTTTGGGTGTTGATTGGGGTGGGTGTGGCCTTACCTGGGGAGCCTGTTGAGCAGAGGAGGGTCTTTCTCCATGGGGAGACACGGAACTCACCCTCGGTGTTGGTACGGACACCTGTTGACAGGTGTCCAGTGGGTATAGATAGCCCAAGGCTGGGTCTGGGTGGTTTCGTGTTTAACTCTGAGGAACCACCAGGCTGTTAGCAGCGGCGGCTGCACCACTCATGTGCCATAAGCAGGGTGTGTGAGGCTCCACTTTATCCACATGCTCCAGCACCTGTAGCATCAGTTTCTAATTAGGTTCATTCTGGTAGCTATGAGTTACTGTCTTGAACAGTTTGTCCATTTTTTTCTTTTGTTGCTTATTCTTTGGTATCCTTTCTAAGAACCCATGGGCCGTCCCGAGGCCCTGGCCTGAGGAGCAGGTGATGGGGGCCTGGTTTGTGGTTTTGGTTTGTGCAGCCTCCTGAGGGGGCTGCATAGTGCTGGGCAGACTGGCTGGGTTTGTGGTGATAGCAACAGCTGATGGTGCTTTTGGGAACAGAAGCACCTGCAGGCTTCTGTTGTTGAGAGCAGCATGTTTTTTCCTCACCACTATACACACTGCTGGGTTTTAAGTCTTCCATGTGAGTTTAGGCAGTGAGTGAGCCTTGGAGAAAGGTGAAAGGGGGTGTTTGCCTTCTAGAATATTTGTGTGAGACCTTTCCTATTTTGTCAAGTTGTTTTTCTTTCCTTTTTTTCTTTTTTTTTTTTTTTAAGAGACAGAGTCTCACTTTGTCGCCCTCGGTAGAGTGCTATGGCATCACAGCTCACAGCAACCTCCAGCTCTTGGGCTTAGGCATTTCTCTTGCCCCAGCCTCCCAAGTAGCTGGGAATACAGGCACCTGCCACAACGCCTAGTGGTTTTTTTTGTTGTTGTTATTGCAGTTTGGCTGGGGCCAGGTTTGAACCTGCTACCCTCGGTATATGGGGCCAGCGCCCTACTCACTGAGCCACAGGTGCCGCCCCTCAAGTTGTTTTTCAAAATCCCATACACTGAAAGTGCCCTGGTAGGCACTCTGAGTTGGAGTTTCCTCTCCCCCTTCAGGGCCTTCACCACCCTGTGCTATTCTGCGGATGGCCAGAGCATCCTGGCAGGAGGCATGTCCAAGTTTGTGTGCATCTACCACGTCAGGGAGCAGATTCTCATGAAGAAGTTTGAGATCTCTTGCAACCTGTCTCTGGATGCTATGGAGGTGAGCTGCTGGTATTGGGCCAACTAGGTATTACTTCAGGTGCAAGTTGGGCTCCTCAGCATGGTGTTTGGGCCTCACAGGGCCCTGGCAGCACTGTGAGTTTGTTGTGCAAGTGCATGAGGCTGTTTCTCTGGGTAAGCAGTCAGCCTGGGCTGCCCCAGCTGTCCCTGCATAGCCAGGGCCATGGAGACTTACACCTTCCTCGCCTTTCAGAAGGATGGTCTTGCCTAGGCAGGTTGCTCTGAACCTGAGCCTGCAAGTGCCTAGCACAAGCCAGGAAGCTAAGAGGATGCAGGTGACCCTGGTGGGTGTTGCTGGCTATCTGCCCTCCTCACTATGCAACCGCTACCCCAAGCCCTGCCTCACGCTCTGGCTCCCATGGAACCTCAGGGTGATGGTGCAGGAGCTGGGGAAGGCTCTGAGCAAGTGTGTGGCTGCCTTGGTCCACCTGCTCAGGCCCCGTCATGGGCAAAGGGTCCTAAGCATGCCCAGAAGGTCTCCCTGGTCCTGGATCTTTCTAGGGGAAGTGTCTTTGGCATTTTCCTGAGGAAGCAGCCACTTCAAGTCCCCAGCAGGCTTCCCTTGTGGGAGCAAACATCCTATCCCCATGGTGGTGGCAGCGGTGCCCGTGTGCAGGCCTGCACCTCTGCTCCTATGGCCTCTGCACCAGCCCTGTCTGCAGCAGGTCCGGAGGGTGTTTCTGTGGGTTCTGCAGCGTCTGCCCCCGTGTTCTCAGGGTTTCTGTGTCCCGTGCTCATTCCAGACAGGGTTGGGGATTGGTCCAGTGTTGGTGGTGCAAGAGTGAGGGAGGAATAGGAAGGAGAGGCAGCAGGGCCACCTGTCAGAGACTCAGTGTCCATGACTTTTGCTATCGTAGGAATTTTTGAACCGAAGAAAAATGACAGAGTTTGGCAACCTGGCACTGATTGATGAAGATGCTGGGCAGGAGGACGGAGTCATGATACCATTGCCGGGCGTCAGGAAGGGTGAGGCCCCTTCTGCATTGGCCTACACCCACTTTTCCTGTATGACAGTGGTCTTGGTCCTTGGGGGCTGCAGCTTGTGAAATCAGTAGTTGTCACTGTGTTGTCACATTTGCTGCATGTGTGGGGGTGTCTGGAGAACACCCAGTGGGTCGGTGCCAATGCCACCAGACCTTTTGGCAGTAGAGTCTTCCCCATGAGTTGCTGCTGGTGGCCTTCCTGTCTTGGCTGGGCCCTTCCTGTGTTACATGGGGTACAAAGAGCATTCTGGGATGAAACCTGCTGTTTGAGATTGAGGGGCACATGTGCCTTGGGGAGAAAGGATAGAAAGCCCGTGTTGTGGAAGACTCAGGGACCTTCCAGGTACTGGGTAGACAGTCTGATCTGACATCCACCAGCGGGGAGTCCTGGGCTTGGGCTGGCCCAGCAGGACGCCTCCCAGCCTCCGCTCTAAGAGCTTGTCTGCTGGTGCAGGGACCCAAGTCAGAGCCTGAGGCCCCACTAACCACTGGTCTCTGTACAAACCCTGAGCAGCAAAAGCTGCTGCTCTTTTCTATTTTTTTGGAGACAGAGTCTTACTTTGTCACTTGAGCTAGAATACTGTAATGTCCTAGCTCACAGCAACCTTAAACTCTTGGGCTCAAGTGATCCTCTTTCCTCAGCATCCAAGTAGCTGGGACTACAGGTACCTGCTACAATGCCTGGCTAGTTTTTCCTGTTTTTAGTAGAGACTCTTGCTCTTGCTCAGGCTTATCTTGAACTCCTAAGGTCAAGCGACCCTCCCACCTCAGCCTCTGAGTGTGCTGGGATTACAGGTGTGAGCCTCTGCACCCAGCCAAGAGGCTGCTGCTTCTAACGAGACCCTATATCCAGCCCCAGCAAGGAGGACCTGCAGAGTGGCCTTCCCTGTCAGGTAGGCAGCCTGGATGTGTTGCCCAGTGACATACTGGTAATGGATTAATTCTTTTTTCCCCAGGTGACATGAGTTCTCGTCACTTTAAACCAGAAATCAGGGTGACATCCCTCTGCTTCTCCCCCACTGGTGAGCACTGAGTTGGGGTCATTGGTCCTGATGGACAGTGGGCCTCTGTTCCCAGGAAAGAGCTGGTCATGGAGCTGCCAGCAGGCTCTGGGCTATGCTGTCCTGTGTGGGTAAGAAGGTGACACTGTGAACCCCGCTAGCCACCTGGTTGCCCTTGTTCCTGAAAATAATGGCTGTGACAGCACGGACCTTTGACACAGGCCGGCCCAATGCTGAGCACCCTTCCTGTGATGCTGGGCCAGCCTGTCTGGGGGGCCTCCTTGTGGCTGCACCATCACTTGGGGCCTATCAGGTGCATGTGGGTCCCACACAGGAGCAGGGCAATGGGTTTTCTGGTAGACACTTTGAGCAGTGTAGGTGGAATGGAAGGAACAAGGTGCAGAAGAGCTCGTGAGTGCTGCTGCGTGTCAACTGTGGGTCTGCACACCATGGCCCAAGGACTAGATTCTGCCAAGCCCCCTCATCCTTGTCCTTGAAGTTTGCTTGGACACTGCAGCATCTGTTTGTTGGCATAGCTCATCCCTGGCATAGTAGCAGCCCCAAAGCGTCTGCTCTTTAAAGAAAAGTTGGCTCCTCCTGATGAGAGGGGCAGAGAGAATGCTTACATGTTTTGTTTGCTCCTGTGCCTGTTTGTACCTGCACGGGTCACCCACTTGGCCCCTTCCAGAGGGTGCTGGTTGGGGTAAAAGGATGGTGTCCCAGCTTTCCTTTGTACTTTCGCATTTTGGACCATAGGAATGGATTCAATACCTTTTTTAAAAAGAAAATGTGGGGATGGGGGATTAACTTCAGTTTTTAGGAAACTACTTTACTGTTCCCCAGGACGCTGCTGGGCTGCCACCACCACAGAAGGACTCCTCATCTACTCCCTGGACACCCAGATGCTCTTTGACCCCTTTGAGCTGGACACCAGCATCACCCCAGGGCGGGTGCGCGAGGCCCTACGCCAGCAGGAGTTCACCAGGGCCATCCTCATGGCCTTCCGGCTCAATGAGAGCAAGCTGATGCGGGAGGCCTTGGAGTCGGTGCCCAGGGAGGAGAGTGAGCATCAGGGCACTGGGGGACCCTGGGCCTGCGGGGTTCCTTGCAAATGCAGAAGGGCAGGACGGGTTTCTGCTCTTCCCCTAATTTTCATTTTGTGTAAAATAAGCATTTTTTTTTTAACAGTTGAAGTTGTCAGCTCCTCCCTTCCTGAATTGTATGTAGAGAAGGTGCTTGAATTTTTAGCTTCTTCCTTTGAAGTGTCTCGCCATCTTGAGTTCTACTTGATATGGACTCAGAAATTGCTCATGTTGCATGGACAGAAGCTGAAGTCCAGGTAAGGGAGTTTCAGTACTGTTCACTTGGAATCTTGTCACCTGACCAGCTGGTCTTGGTAGATAGAAAGGGAAACTTCACATGCAAATCCAGTGTGAAATGAGGCCAGGAATCACATTCCGGTGACCATTGCACACTAAGGGGCGTCTCCTTTTCAGAGCTGGGAAGTTGCTGCCTGTGATTCAGTTCCTTCAGAAAAGCATCCAGCGGCACTTGGACGACGTCTCCAAACTGTATGTGCTGCTGGCTTGGTTGTGGGCAAGGCAGGGGTTGCACTGTCTTCTATGGGTTTCCCCAGGGAATGCTCCCTGTGACAAAAGGTTCTGGTGTTGGAGCTGCTTGTTCTCTCACCTGCTGTGAATGGGACCTGCCTGGCCATCCCCAGGCGGGATTCGAGGTTGACTGGCTTTGGGTGTAGCCTGGTGGCTAAGGGTGAGGAGTGAGGATGGTAGCGGTTAGGTGAGCTCAGGTGGGATGTGTCCCAGGTGTGGCTAGAATCCTCCAACCTCACAGTGTGATTTGTCATGTCCTTAGGACAGAAAGGCAGTCTTTCCCAGATTTGCATGTCACTTGCATGGGTAGCCAGGCAGCCTGCACTCTCTGAGCTTCAGTTTCGCCAGCAGGAAAATGGGGGTGATAATGAAAACAGATTATACCTAAGAGTCTAGGACAGTGCCTGCCCACAGGTGCTCTGCAAGAGTCCCCAGGACCCACCCACCCAGTCTTTTGCAGTCCTGCACTTTCCCTTGTGGGCAAATCTCCCTCCCTTACAGTCTTAGGAGCGCCTGGACTATAGAGGCCTTATAGTGGCCTTTCAAGGGACGTCTTCCCTTCTTCTGTCTCTGATCACTGGCCAGGTGTCCCCTCTTCACTGCTGACAAGTCTCTTCTCTGCTTGGTGTGTTGCTCAGTCCAGGAGCCACTGGCTGAGGCCTGAGACAGGGCCTTGTCCCCATGGTCCACCCATCTGTCCTTGCACTGGTCCCTTGTCTTTATAACAAGCCTGAGAATGAAGGGAGCCATCCTCCTCATTCATGCCTGCCTTCCCGAGTGTCCTGGCTGCAGGAAGGCTGGGGCGACAGTGAGGGTTGTCCTGCCCTGTGGTCTGCTGTGCTGAGCTCTGTAGAGGACTATCTACTCCTGTTAGAGTTACTCTTTGTTATTTGATGGGTTTTGGAGTTAATGTAAATGTATTGCCCCTCGGAGGGAAACAGCTGGCTTTTGTACCAGTGGGGAGGTGTCTGACACGAGCAGCCCATCATCTGCACACACGGTGTGTGCTGCCTCCTTCCCTCTGGTCCTTCTTTCAACTCTACTATTGTTGTCTACATGAAATGGTGTGACTTTTATTCTGTTAACATGGGGAATTAATTTACCAACTGAGAGCGGCCTCCCCCAGAACAACCTTGAAGTTCTGCAGGTGTCTGTCCCTGAAGAATGAATGAAATTTGCTGCAAAGCCCTCTGGGCTGGAAGGGGGGCTTACAACTGGGTCTTTGAAGGCCAGGGCCGCTCCCATGCCAGGAGGGCCAGGAGTAGCCAGGGCGGTAGGGGCGAGTGCAGTCCACACTAGAATCTTGGGGTTACAGAGAAGGCAGCTGCGGCAAGTTGGGCTGGGGTTCTTGGACTAGAAAACGGTTCTTGTTTGTGCTGACCCGATCCCCACTTTAACAGCTGTGACTGGAACCGCTATAACCTTCAGTATGCTCTGGCAGTTTCCAAACAACGAGGCATGAAACGCTCCTTGGAACCGCTGGCAAGTGAGGAGGAAGCAGAAGCCTCTGAGGATGACAGTCTGTATTTGCTTGGAGCGGGGGGCAGGGAGCAAGATGAAGCGATGCCAGGACAGAGCTGCGTTGCATCATCTGCGTATTTGGGTTAAGACCCACTGAAGAGATGTAACCATTGTGCCCCCTGGGCCTGGGAACAGTGGAAATACTGTCACCTGTGACTTGCTTTTTCTGTAAGAGTTAAACAAGTGGTTTGTCAGGAAGCTGTTTGATGGTTAACAGCTGATACCCGGGGCTAGCACATGGGACCCAGGAGCCCTGGGTAATATAAATAGTAATGAATGACAAAGAATCTGCTGTTGAAAACAGCTGTCTGAGTGGTAAATGGGTTCACATAAACTATGTGATGAGAGTTATTTATATTTTTAATAAAAAGTTTTGATAAAGAATTTAGGGATAAGAAAGACAGGGTTTTCTAAAATGTTAGGTAAAATCTAAATTCTGAATCAAAACCACTGTGTGTCCTCATGTCATCAGGACCTTCCTCCTCCCTCCAGTGCTTCCTTCTGGGAGCTGGGTGAGCAGGGCAGGGTGGTCCTGGGGTCCAGCTGGGTCCCTGCCATCATAACCCTTGTGTTGTCAGGGTGGGGTGCAGGGAACACTTGCTCCACTGTCTCACTTCTGGTGGGGTTGCTGGGGCTGTACCCCTCTTGGTGCTGCTCAGCAGGGGCCACACAGAGGACTGGCTCCTCCACCCTGTGGTGTCCTTGGGAAGGTTGCCTGATCCCCAAGACCCAGTGCAATGCTTCACTGATACCATCCACAAGTGTCATCTGTCAGGCCAGCCTGGTGACCCACACGCCCTGCGCTTCACCCAACTGTTTCTTGTTTACTGGGGCAGTGGACTGGTATGCCGGCAGCCCCGTTGTGTGATACTCAGGCCCTGTAATCTGTGAGCACTCTGCTAAAGCATGGTACCCTTCCTGCTTGGAGGCCTGCAGAGCTGAGGCTCCAGGTGTCTTATCCCTATGCAGTGTCCTATGTGTAACAGACCAGAAGAGGAATCTTAAGCTGTCACTACCATCCTTGGACGACCAGGGTTGCCCTCATCAGTCCCTTAATTGTCACAGTGCACGGTGGGTAACAGACAGCTGGGCAGGGTGTCTCTGGGTGACCAGAGGAGCATGTGCCTGGAGCTATAGCGGAGCTAGGTCCTTCCCAGCCCCGGGCACCTGCGCATCTGCCATTTCAGAGTCTGGCCAGGCACTGATAGCATCTCCAGCAGTGACTGAGTTGTGGGGGGACACATCTCCCAGTCAGTTCATTTGCCACCCAATAGCCAGCCTGGCTTGCGGTGACGGGCCATATTCTGAATGGTGGGTGCCGCTGGCCCTCTCCCCCAGGTCCACCCTCAGCTGTGGTGTGCTGCCGTCTGGCAAGGGACGGCAGGGACAGGCTGCAGGACATGGCCAAGGGGAAGGGTTACCTGTGAAGACTTCAGACTGGCGCTCTGGTGGTGTCATGTCCTGTAGGTGTTAACGTCAGGGGCTGTGATGTTATGTCAGGGAGTGTCATTATGTCAAGGATGGTGTCAGGCGGCGCCTGTGGCTCAAAGGAGTAGGGCACTGGCCCCATATGCCGGAGGTGGCAGGTTCAAACTCAGCCCCAGCCAGAAACTGCAAAAGAAAAATAAAAAGTAAGAAAAAGGATGGTATCAGTCAAGGGTGACAGTACAGAGGAGTTGAATACAGAGTGCGGTTCAGCCCGGGCACAGGCAGCGTCGGGCCGCCAGAAGTCTCCAGGGCAGGGATGCTCCGGGCCCACCGCGGCGACCAGACCCGGGCCCCGGGCCCGGTGGCGCACGGGGGACTCCTCCGGCCTCGTGTCCGAGTGGGTGGCAGTCGAGGAACCGAGCTGCGGGCGGGCGCCGGGCCTGGCGCTCACCAGCTACTGCGCAGGCGCAGGCGCAGCCCCGCCCGTGGGCGGATCCGTGCCCCGCTGGTGACTGCGCAGGCGCGGGCCCTCTAGTGGCCTGGCGGGCTCGGCGGTGGTGGTGTGACCTTCCGACCCTGCCGTCCTTCCCGCCATGGCCGCCGCTGGCGTCCTGGTGGCCTCGAGGCTGGCTGCGGCCTCCGCGTCCGCCTCACTCCGCAGCCTCCTGCGGCCGCAGCTTGCCTGCAGCTGGACGCCCGTCCCGCGCGCCGCCGCTCTCCACGGCTCCGCGCCGCGACCCGCAGCCAGGGTCGCCTTGGTGAGTGGACAGCGGGGGCGCGGGCCGTCCGGCCGCCCGGGGCTGCCCTCCCCTTTCGTCCGCTTCCTTCGCCCTAGGCCTTCCCTCCTCTGTCGGTTCCCCAAAGTCGTCGTCGTCCTCCCGCCTCTCGGGGTTGGCCCCAGTCCTTTGGTCGGCTTCGTCCTCCCCGCTCGGCTCCTCCGGGCAGCTCCCGCCCCCAGGTCGCCCCCGCCCACCCGGGTCTTCGCCTGCCACTTGAACTCGGCTTGCCCAGGTCAGCTCCCACTGCTCTCGCAGGTACTGTCAGGATGCGGAGTCTACGACGGAACCGAAATCCACGAGGCCTCTGCGTAAGTCCTCAGGACAGCTGGTTCTCCGCTGTGGAGCCACGGGAAGGCCCCGCTGGGTGCATTTGCCTTTCTTTGAACCATTTAGAGAAAGCATGTATTTTTTGTATCCGGTTTCTGACTGAAAAGGCAAAAATTAATGTCAAAAGACAGGGAGGTACTAAAATATATTTAAAATATTTTAAAGTATCATTTATTGTAGTCTCACTTGGAGGTAAACACTCACCATTTCATTTTGGTGATTTTCAGTACACATCATTTGTCTGCCATGTGTGAATGTTTCTCTTGCAGGGGAACTAATTTCCTTCCATTAAGTTCTCAGCTGCATCATTCATACAGTGATTATGGCATCCTATTGTGGGCTGTGGCTAGATTATCATTCATGAAACTAGTCAGTTGCTGCTATTCTGATTGTATATTATTTATTTATTTTATTGTTGGGGATTCTTTGAGGGTACAATAAGCCAGGTTACACTGATTAAAGTTAGTCCTGATTGTATATTTTATTAGAAGTTATTACGAGCAGAACTTGCAGGGTGTTAGGCCTACTGCTTGGCCATGGCTCTTTTCCTCACATGGTCAAGAGTGCTTTGGAGAGGGGAAAGGTAGGAGGTGGTTTAGATGTGTTGGGCTTCAGAGAGAGGCCTGAGACGCTGTGCAGGGTGACTACACCTGCCCAGGCCTGAGTTGGTTCAGAGTTGGCAGTGACCGTAGAGTAAGGGTGCTGGGAGCAAAGGGCCAGGATTCAGGTTGCAACTTGAGCTGGGGGAGAAAGAGCCTGTGAGCCAGGGAAGAGCTTGAGACTCCTAGTGTACCTGCAAAGCGTGACTGATGTGCCTGGGTGGTTTACTTTCGGTAGCAGAACCTGAGGACCAAGCCCAGATTCTAACTATGATTCTGGGCAAGTCACTGTGCTTCAAGTCTCAAGTTACCTCTGTAAGGAGTAGTGAGGGCACTGGTGTCTTGGTGGGGCTCATGAGCAGTGCTCCTGGCATTTGGAGGCACAAAGCAAGGCTTCAGACTGCTAGCCGTGGTCCTGGGTAGCTGTTGTCCATCACTCTTAGGGAGACAAGCTCTTGCCTGCCTCTCACATCCTGGTGTATGCATGTCTCCTGTCACCTATGATGGGAATATTGGGAGGGGCTAGAAATTGAATTTAGCCCCCAGCACATCATCTGATTCATTCTTGGAGGCCCAGGGCCAAGTCAGACAGGCCTTGGTAAAGGCTGAGTGCTTGGTGGTACCTGGGAACATGAATACATCCAGGCTGTGGCCTCAGCTGAGTTACCTGGTCCCACCTGTACCAGGTGATCTCCCCAGCCTGCTTTGGGGGAGTCATAACACACTAAGTGACAGGGAATTGAATAGGGGGCATTTGGGTTAGCAAGGCACCCATAACTTTTTGAAAAGTGAATAGGATGTTACTGTAAGTTAGTGATTTACTCCTGGTCATAAGCTAAAATCCTGTTTTTAAATTTGCCTTAACACAAAGGTGGTTGGAGCATGTTTCAGAGAGTTGTTTCTGGTTTTCTCCCATGCAGGATCCTGGTGCACCTGAGCCGTGGCGGGGCTGAGGTCCAGATCTTTGCTCCTGATGTCCCTCAGGTGCATGTGATTGACCACTCCAAGGGACAGCCTTCTGAGAGCGAAACCAGGTGTGGAGACAAGATTGGGACCTAGAGCTTCTGCCCACCACTCATAGGGCAGTCTTTCGTTGCTAGCTAAATTTTCTTGGGTGGCCTGAATTTGTGTGTTCAAATAGATGTCCTTCAAAGCAGTCATCCTCAGGCCTCTGTGGGTACCAATCATGGTCTTTCCCGCTGAGTGAAGCTTCAGCTTTACCTTTATTTTGACCAAAGGTGGCATTGTCAGCTTGGTCGTCCGCCTTATCACCTGTGTGGCTCCACACCTTGTTAGCTAGTTGCCAGCAGCATTTCTGTTACTGAGGTGTGTGCCATCCTGGCCACGTGTGCCCTGAGAGCCATTTTTCCCCCTGCCTTCCCCCTTTGACCACAAGGTGACCGCTTTCTGCAGGGTACTTTCCAGTGCCTTCTAGCTGGCCTCAGACCACAAGAGGCAGGGGCAGGAATAGGATTGGAGGGAGAAACCTCACTTCTGTCACCTAGGAACTATGGTTCTCCCAGTTGGGGCCCCTGTGATTTCTTTTCCTGCTGGGACTCTGGCCCCTGCCCCTAAAACCTGTGCCTGCTCCTAAGCCTAGGCTGCTAGCCGCTGCCTGTGGGGCTGTCCATCAAGTCATGTTGCTCTGTCAGGCAGCCGCGTCTTCAGCTCCCTTCTCCCCACCATGCTGAGGGGAGACACTGCTTTCTGTCTGCTTCAGATACCCGACTGGTCCAGAAGGTTGGAGTCATCTACCGTTGGTTCTGAGTGCTTCTCTAAAGGGCCCCAGAGTAGGTTTAGCATTGCTGGAACTATATGGCCTTTCCAGGTAGTGACCTGGGAGTGTCACAGCCCTACCTGTGCAGGCACCCCCCTTTTGGCCAAGAGCTGTGTGAAGACATGTCCTCTGCAGCTAGTGTCCCCTGCCTTGTCTTCTGCCTGTACACTGAACACACTGAACCTTCTTCTTGGGCTGTGCTCTCTCAGGAATGTTTTGACCGAGTCAGCAAGGATCGCCCGTGGCAAGATTGCAGACCTGGCCACACTCACTGCAAGCAACCACGATGCCGCCATCTTTCCCGGAGGCTTTGGAGCTGCCAAAAACCTGTGTGTATTCCAGTTTCAGGGTCTGTGCTGCTCTCCACGTGGAGCAGTGGCAGGGAGGGGGTGTGTGTGGCAGGAGCAGTCCCTGGGTTTTTAGGGACTGGATAGTGCCAGTGCCTGCTTCTGACCTGTGCTGCTGGGGGAGGGGCTTAGATAGCATTTCAACGAGGCACATGTCCTTTGCTTTCCCAGGTACTCCTGGTACCTGACACTGTCAGAGGGGTCCCTCACCCAGCACTGTGTTATGGGGCTCGTTATAGGGACATTGGTCTCTGGGTATGGATTCTTCGTGGATTCTGTTTCTCTCAGAGAACCTTGACATGCAAATGATTGCTTTCCCTGTTTGGTAGTTGGGTGGTGGCCCTCACAGGAGGAAGGGAGCCCTTTCTTGCTTTACTGTTTGGGTTGTTGCCATAATAACTGGACCATGAGCTGTGGGGGCCGGGCAGGCACCCACACAGTGAGGCATTTGGGTTTCGTATCCTCTTTTCATTCTCTGTATTTCCTTTCTCTTTTGTGCATATTTGGACATTCTCTTGGTACTGTCCTCAGTGTGTCCCTGCCTGCGAGGGGCACACGGCCAATTCCCCAGTGACGACGGCCTGCCACAGAGCACTGCAGAGTTGACAGGAGCAATTCCGGCCCGGCCCCTGCAGGTGGCTTGTGTGCTATGGTGCAGAAATAGCCCGTTGACCCTCCTGCTTCAGGGATAAGCCAGAGCTTCTGTGGTGGAATGTAATCTTCCTATCCATGGGAACAGGAGCTGGCTGAGTTTGCCTTCCCTTGGCCAGGCCGCCTTCTGGGACGCCGCAGCCTCTCTCCTCCCCACCTTCAGCCAATGGCGCCTACCTGCTTCCTCATGGGTCTGGCTCCAGGAGCTGCACCCCCACACCGCTCCACCACCAGGCTCTGAGCCCATGGTCACTACCCCCTGCTTCCTTCCCTCTGTGGTTCTGTGCTACTGATTTTCTCCAAAGGTGACCACAGATGGCTCATCTCATACTCAGTCTGGGGCCCTAGCCTTCCCTCAGCCTCTTGTTTTCTCTGTGTCCTCTTGTCCCCAACAGCCCCTCTTCCTGTGGCATTGGTCTTCACCGCAGTGCAGGACACCTAGACCATATCCTGACCAGCCTTCTGGCCCGTATTTCCTGCTGCCTGCAAGAGTCCATCAGAATCTTTTATTAACATACTGAAGCTGGTGTCCCCCTGGGCTGGTCTCACCTTCCATCCAGGTCAGCTCCTCCAGCCCTGACTTGGGGAGGAGCAGGGCAGGGGCAGGTGCCCAGCTGCTTCTGCTCACCTGCTTTGAATCCTTGTGCTGACTTCATCTCTTGTCCCATAGTCAGCTGACAAGTTGACTTTTATTCCACCACAGCAGCCTCCTGGCTGGCTGCTTGTGCTGCCCTGGGCATCCTGCACTGGGTAGGGGACAGAGGCATTCCTTCTCCAACTGTGCCTTTCCTTTCTCTCAAAACTCTCAGGGCTTGCCAGGCGAGGTGGCTCATGCCTGTAATCCCAGCACTGGGGAGGCTGAGGCGGGTGGATTTCCTGAGCTCACAGGTTTAAGACCAGCCTAAGCCAGAGTGAGACCTTATCTCAAAAAATAGCTGGGCATTGTGGAGGGCACCTGTAGTCCCAGCTGCTTGGGAAGCTGAGGCAAGAGAATTGCTCGAGCCCAAGAGTTTGAGGTAACTGTGAGCCAGGACCCTATAGCACTCTACAGAGGGCAACAAAGTAAGACTTGGTCTGAAAAAAAAAAAACTCAGGACTGTGCCTTGCCCATGGAGGCCGACTCCTGCCTCCCAATTCTGGCTCTGTTTTCCCAGCCCTGTGGTAATGCCCACATCTTGCACCCACTTCCCACAAGCCAGTGGACCTTGGTGCTGCCTGAGCCCCAGACCTAGCATGACCCAGTCCTTTTGTCCAGTGCTTTCGTGTGTCTCAAGAAGATCCTGCCATCTTCTCCAGCCTCCCGGCAGGACGTGAAAAAAAGGCAATCTGTATGAGCTACAGTTTTCTTTGTTGAAATGCTGTCTGGAGTGAGACTTGAGCTGATGGAGACCACTTGGCATGTGTCCCTTAGCTCTGACCTTAATCACCTGGCCAGAGGGGGACAGGCCACCAAGCACTTGTGGTTGATGAGGCTGTCTCTGGCCTGGTTTACCATCTGCATCTGCTACGCAAGACATGCAGACGCAGGGGTGTCGAGTTTAGGCTCTGCCACAGGCCCAGGGTGCCTGTAGTGTGCCCTGACTTCATGTCCCCTTTCATGAAGCAGCCCCCATCCTGGGCTCCACTCACATTCTTGCCAACCTTTCCAGAAGGAAGATAGATGGCTCCTGGGAGGGAGCGGCTGCTGCTCCCACAGGTTAGTGTGGCCACAGCTGTGGTGAGATCTGATGCCTTCCCACTCTGACCCCAACTCCTTGGCCACTGCCGGCTTTCTATTTCCAAAAGATTCTGCGTATGTGGGTATGTGAAAAATGTAACCAGCACCCCATGTACCATTCCGTGCTCTGTGTTTACTGACCAGTGTACTTAGAGTGGCTTGTGAGCTGTGTGATAGTGATGTGGAATCTCCAGAGTAGACCAACTGTGACCTGTTAACTAGTCCCCCCGAGAGCCGTTCACATTCCTTCCAGTCTGTTTTTAATTAGCATTTTGGAGGTATAACTGATGGCTGTGTGTTTAAATGCACAATTTAGGCCGGATGCAGTGGCTCAGGCCTATAATTCCAGCACTCTGGGAGGTCAAGGAGGGTAGATTGCCTGAGCTCAGGAGTCGAGACCAGCCTGAGCCAGAGTGTGACACCATCTCTAAAAATAGCCAGGTGTTGTAGTGGGGCCTGTAGTCCCAGCTACTTTGATGCAAGAGAATTGCTTAAATCCAAGAGTTTGAGGTTGCTGTGAGCTGTGACACCATGGCCACAAAACTCTGTCTCAAAAAAAACAATAAAAATTAAATTTAAAAAGGTAAAGTTCACAATCTGATCAGTTTTGGCACTTGGGCACCCTCCGAAGCAGTTTCCGTGTCAGGACAGTGACCACTTGTTCACCCCAAAGATGCCCAGCAGACAAACATGTAGTAAAACTGCCGGGACAGAGGATGAGGCAGACCCGAGCCAGGGAGTGGAAGGGCCTGTGCACCATTAGACTTGGTGGTGCCGCAGGAGAACTGGTGTCTCCGCCGGCGAGGAGGTCACACTGTCGCAGTGTTGCTGGGTTGGTCATGTTTCTTTTCCTGTTTCCTGGGCTTTCTTGGTCCCCCTGACTGAGCAGACTCCAGAGGGTCCACTTTGGGGGTGGGTCCCAGCAACCTCTATCGGCCACCCCATCTCAGTGCTTCCCCCCCCCACTTTCCATGGCATTCCTGCTTAAAAACAAGGAAGTGAGACACATAATTACCCAGATAATCTCACACACAGTTTGCTGCTCATTTCAGCTGTTCAGCACATGGTGGACCCAGACCTCGGAGTCCAGGAGCTGGATGGGGAGCTCCCCAGAGGAACGGGCCCCGACTGGCACTGAGGCAGGCCTTTCTCCCTGCAGGAGCACGTTTGCCATGGATGGGAAGGATTGCCATGTTAACAAAGATGTGGAGCGTGTCCTGAGGGAGTTCCACCAGGCCGGGAAACCTATTGGGTATGTGTGATCAGTGGTGTCTGCAGTCAGCCAGGAGCCATGGCTGGGAGCTCTGAGGTCTTGGAGACAGGCCGATTCTTTTCGTTTGTACCAAGAGGGACTCCCATGATGTCATGGCTGCCTTCCAGATCTAGAAATCCTTTCATGTGGATGCCTCCACTCCCCTGGTGCAGACTTCTAGAAGTACCCCAGTCAGTCCTTAACGCCCAGCCTTCCCACAGCATCCCCTCCTGGTCAGAGCCCCTCAGCCATAGCTCTGCCTGGGTCGTCACCACACATGCACCATCTGAGACCCTGTCACTTTGGGCCGCCCCACCTGGGAGCTGTTCCTGGCCACACCAAACGTCCCCCCACACTGCCCCTTGACCTGTGCTTTTGCATCTTTTAGCTTGTGCTGCATTGCGCCTGTGCTCGCAGCCAAAGTGATCAGAGGGGTCGAGGTCACCGTGGGCCACGAGCAGGAAGAGGGTGGCAAGTGGCCCTACGCTGGGACTGCAGACGCTATCAAGGCCTTGGGTGCCAAGCACTGTGTCAAGGGGGTAACCATATCCTTTCTGACAGCCAGGACCAGGCCTGTGATGGGCACATTTGTCCCTAGGACATGTTGAGGATACCCTCCTTTGTGGCCGCCTTGGCATGTGGTTTCTTCATCAGGAGCTCTGCTTGCTGGTCTTGCTGTGGGGGCACGGCTAGGAGTGAGGGAACAGCAAGGGTTCAGGGGAGGGAGCCTGCATGGGGTGGAAGGTGAGGGCACTGGCTGGTTTTGGTGGAAGCCTCTGTCCCAGGATTGGGCGTGTATGGTTGGCCTGCAGGGTGCTGGCACAAAGCACATCTGGAGGCAGCTCCTGTTCCTGAGATGGGAGACTGCTGCTTCCCTTCCAGTGTGCAAACTGGATGCTGAGTCTGTCTCGTTTATCTGAGCACACAATGTGGAGAGAGGTCCTGTCAGCACGGATGGCACCAAAAGGGATTTTCCCTGTCCAGGATATGTTCAGAGGGAAGTTGGCTTGGGGGGTGGGGGTGGGGTGGTGATTTAAACCTGAGATTCTCTCTGGTCCTTGGTAGGTGATGTTTTTTCCTTAACTTCTATGCACGAAGCTCACGTTGACCAGAAAAACAAAGTGGTCACAACCCCAGCCTTCATGTGCGAGACGGCACTCCACCATATCCATGATGGCATCGGAGCCATGGTGAAGAAGGTGCTGGAACTCACTGGAAAGTGATGCACACAGGAGGCCCCCAGCGCAGGGCTGTGGGTTCAGTCTCACCCACCTGGCCTGCAGCGGGAGGCCAGTTGCCATCCATCTGGGAATAGGACAAGAGTTTGGTGTCTCCCTGTGGAAGGAGGTCTGGATGTGTGGGGTCATCTGAGACATCTGTCCCGCGGAGGTGAAGGAGAGGCAGCTGACGAGTTAGTCTCTGCCTCTTAGAAGCAGTTGTGACTCACCACACTCGGAATCTTTGAAAATTTACACCCAACCCACTTTTTGGGGACGAGAATTGAATCGGGTAGAGAAATACTATTCTTTGTTAGGTTCAACAATTCAAGTTATTTACTTTTTGAAAGAAGAAAAATTTAAGTTTGTGAGTCTGCTAATCAGGAAAGCAGAAATATTACATTTACAGGTGAAGATCAATTGAAGTAAATTTGTGCTAATTACAAAATGGATTTTTATAGCTGGCCCTCTAACCACAGAGAATATATTTCTTTCGAAAATGGAAACTTCTGATAGCTGCTACGTGTTAGCCTTTCTCAAAATGGCCAATAGGGAGTATAAATGAGATCACATAAATGAGTCTCAGTTCTCTTGATTTTCAGGAAGAAGAGGGGATTAGAGATGAACTGAGCTGTGGTGGTTGAGTGCACCATCTGGGCCATGGGGCTCCAGGGCAGCACAGGTGCAGGGAAGAGCAGGTCTGTGGTGCTGTGCTGGCGTTTGTCTTGGTGTTAGGATGGTTTGGGGAGAAAACATTTTGGATGAAAGTGTCTGTGTGCACGACACCCATTGAAGAATGTTATTTCTCCTCTGGTCTGCCTGCTTGAGCAGTTTATGGAGAAAGTGGCTATGCGCCCTGCAGCCCACAAGGGGTTGGGTCCAGTTTGTACCTCCTGGTCAGGTGCTGGCCTGGGACAGGGTACAGCCCCTGGTGAAAGCAGGACTCAAGCTCCATTATAGGGGCACCCGCTGCGGAAGGTCAGCTGGTCAGTGCATCTCCCTGTCCCGTTCCTGGCCTATGGCTGGCCAGGAGTGGGCAGGGCCTCTGGCTGACGTGTTGTGTGGGTCCTCAGCCAGCTCATCTGGCCTCGGGTCTCAGCCAGTCCTTACACCTGTCTCTTCCTCCACAGAACCTGAAAAACTCAATTCTCTGGTAGTTTGTCCCTCTCCCTCCCAGAGGAGGGCCTCAGGAAGGCCTCACAGGACAAGAGCCTGCCCCACACACCAGCAGCCATGCCATGCTTCCACCCCCCACCCCTTGTCTCAGACCTAGTCTGGGAGGTACCTGCCCAGAGGGCAAAGGGCGCAGCTTCAGGCCCTGCCACCAGGGGGCACTGCAGAGCTGTCAAGGCCTGGGTTCAGGCCCCAGGCTGGCCAAGGGTGCTTGGCCCCTGAGCTTATCCTGCCTGCACGTTCAGAAGCCTTCACTGACCTCCTTGCCCTCCCTTCAAGGGCACCGCTTCACCTCCCATACAGTCACCAGGGCTCTGGCTGTGCTGTGGTCCCCTCTCTGGACCTTCCTGCTGCCCCTGGTCCAGAGGTCCCTCCTGGCCCCTGAGCCACCTGACCTACATGCTGCTCTGAGCCCTCACTTCCAGGTCTCTGCTGAGGGAGCCCCCCACCTGTATAATCACTGTCCACTGGACCCTATGCTTGGAATGGGGCATGCCCAAACAGCCTCCCATGTGCGTTCCAACTTCCATCTGGGGGACCCCTGTGCACCCAGCTTCCACAAGACACCAGTCCCTGCCCCTCTTACACCTGGCTGTCAGCTTTTCCTGCTATCAGGGCCAGGTGGGCCTTGCCCTTGTCTGTCATCCAGCCCATTCCCCCAGTTTGTATTGGTCACTTTCATCCCTCAACTTTTGGCTTTAGTGGACTTCTCAGCACTCCCTGGCCAAGGAGTGACCCTTTGTCCACCCAGCTGTCATCTGTCCGTGATCTCATGGTCTGTAGCTGTGCATGTGTGTGCCCATGGTACAAGCATGTCCTCTGTTCTCCCAATGGGCCAGGGGCTCCAGAGCAGAAGGCATGAGCCCCTCTTGTGCCTAAGTCTCCCCAGGGCAGACGGGCCCCAACTGTGGGCTTGGGGTAAAATAGCCAGTGAGTGCTTCAAGGCTTGATTTGGGCCCCCATGGCCTACACCCATACTCTTCCCCTTCATATTGTCTTAAATAAACATTTTTTAGGGCACATTTAGGTTTACAGAAGTGAGCAGAAAGTACTGGGAGTTCCCATGGCCCACACACCTGCAGCCTCCCCAATACCACACCCCCGCAAGGTTCCTTTGTTTTGACTGATGACCTTGCTACTGACTGTCACCCAGAGTCTACAGTTGACATGAGGGGCTCGCCCTTCACGTTGGACATTGGGTCCGGACAGGCGTGTAACGTGTCTGCCGTCCTGGTGTCACGTACAATAGTCTCACTGCCCTGAAAGTCCTCTGTGCTCTGCCTGTTCATCCTCCCTCAGCCCAGGACCCCGGCAGCCATTGATCCTTTTAACGTCTCCTAATTTTGCCTTTTCCAGAATGTCCTTAGTTGGGATCTTCCAGTGTGCAGCCTTCCCAGACTGGCGTTCTCCTGTTAGCACTGTGCACGTGAGGGCCCTCTGTGTCTTCCATGGTTCCTTAGCGCATCTCTTCAGCGTTGAAACGTATTTTGTCTAGATATTCTACAGTTTATTCCATTGAAGGACACTGTGGTTGCTTCCAAGTTTTGGCAGTTATGAATACAGCTGCTGTAAACATCTGTGGTAGAATTTGTGTGGATGCAGGTTTTCAACTCCTTTGAGTAAATAACAGGGAGCAAGACAGAAGGATCCAACGCAGCCATGGTTAGCTCGGTAACAAGCCGCCGTCCGTCTTCCAAAGCCGTGTACCATCCTGCACCCCACTCACGAAGTGCCGGCCACCCTATGTTCTGGATTTCGGCCACCTAGTCAGTGTGTGGTGCTGTTCAAGTTACAGTTCCCTGGTGTAGGGTTGAACATCTTTTCATGTGCTTATTTGCTTTCTGTTTCTCTTTGGTGAGATTCTATTCATATTTTTTGTCCGTTTTAAAATCTGTTCATTTTCTTTTAGGTGAGTTTTAAAAGTAGTTTGGCTCAGCACCCAGAGCTCAGTGAGTAAGGCGCTGGCCACATATACTGGGGCTGGCAGGTTCGAACCCAGCCCAGGCCTGCTAAACAATGACAACTACAAAAAAAAGGCCAGGTGTTGTGGCAGGCTCCTATAGGCTCAGCTACTTGGGAGGCTGCGGCAAGACAATCGCTTAAACCCAGGAGTTAGAGGTTGCTGTGAGCTGTGACAGGATAGCACTCAACTGAGGGTGACATAGACTCTGTCTCAAGAAAAAAAGTTCTTTGCAGTCCTTTGACATTCTCTCTTCAGTTCTTTTCTCCTAGTCTGTGGCTGGTCTTCTCATTTTTTTTGACAGTCTTAATGGAGCAGTTTTTCATTTCAGTGAAGTCCAGCTTCTTGGTGATTGTTTCACAGATCAGCCTTTGGTGTTAAGTTTTAAAAGTCATCACCAAGTCCCAGATCATCAGATATTCTCCTGTGTTCCCTTCTAAGAATTGTATGGTTTTGCACTTTGTAGTGATATATATGATCAGTTTTGATTTTTTATTGTTTTTGAGACAGAGTCTCACTTCATTGCCCTCAGTAGAGTTCTGTGGAAAGTGCTGTGGCGTCACAGCTCACAGCAACCTCAAACTCTTGGGCTTAAACCATCCTCTTGCCTCAGCCTCTCGAGTAGCTGGGACTACGTGCCCGCTACAATGTCTGGCTTTTTGTTTGTTTGTTTGATTAGTAGGCCCTGGCCGGGTTCGAACCCACCACCCCCTGGTGCATGGGGCCAGCGCTCTAACCATTGAGCTACAGGCACCCAACCAGTCTGGCTATTTTTAGAGACAGGATCTAGCTCTTGCTCAGGCTGGTCTCAAATTTCTGAGCTCAGGCAGTCCACCTGCCTCAGCCTCCCAGAGTGCTGGGATTAGAGGTGTGACCCACGATACCCTGCCAGAGATACATGATCAATTTTGAGTTAACTTTTTTTGAGACAGGGTCTCACTGTGTCACCCGGGCTGGTGTACAGTGGCCCAGTCATAGCTCACTGAAGCCTTGAACTCCTGGGCTCAAGTAATCCTCCTGCCTCAGCCTCCCAAGTAGCTGGGATTTTAGGTGTGCCGTAATGCTTGGCTATTTTTATTTATTTTTTTATAAATAGGGTCTCACTGTGTTGCCCAGGGTGGTCTTGAACTCCTGGCCTCAAACAATCCTCCTCCCTCTACTTCCAGAGCAGAGATCACAAGTGTGAACCCCTGTGCCCAGTATTCTGACGTGATTTTCTGAAGGGTGTAAGGCAGGGGTGTCCAACTCACAGCCCCTGGGCTGCGTGTGGCTGAGGTTGGTGCTGAGTGCAGCCTGACACAAAATCGTAAGCCTGGCCAAAGCATTAGGAGTCCTTTTGTGATTTTTTGTGGTGGATCTTGATCACACTCTTCTCAAACATGAACTTTGTAGACGACAATATTGCATCACGTTGGCGCGTAAAATAAACATGTACCCGCTCTCGCTGTTGGCACACATATGTGGCTTCCAGAGTGCCGTCTTCCCAGCACATCACGTGTTGCTTATATGCTTATGGTGACTTGGCAAGGCAGTGAGTATCAATAATACTTAACTATTGCAACCCCAGGTGTTTAATGTTGTTTAGCAGCCACGTGAGCATTCTTATTTGATTACTAAGGGACTTGCACCGTCGGGGGTGCCTCCCCTCACTCACCACGCTGAGCGGTCGGCCTGGGCCTCACCCTCACACCTGTGATCCCAGTGCTTTGGAAATAGAGGTAGGAGGATTGTTCTAAATGCTGAAGGGCCCTAATGGTGTTTTCTGTCTTCCTACTAATTAATTTTTCATAATAAAAGTAAATACAATACATAATCTATCTTTTTTTAATCATAGCATGGCTTCTACAACATCTCAAAAGAGAATAGAACCCCCAAAAAAGAAAAATTACAGATGAAAGAAGAATGTTCAGTAAAAAGTGGACAAATGACTACTATTTTGAGGCAGATATTAAGGTATGCTGCTTAATTTATAGGGAATTTGTGCAAATTTTCAAAGACTATAATTTGAAGAGGCATTATTTGCAAAAACATGCTGCCAAATTAATACGTATAAAGGAAGGATTGTGTCAGAAGGACAAAATAACGGAACCACCAAATTATTTTTTAAAAGTTACAACTCAAATCATTTTGATTGTAAAAGCTAGTTATGTGGTATTTTTTTTTCTTGTGGTAGCTTTTTTTTTTTTTTTTATTGCGGTTTTTGGCTGGGGCTGGGTTTGAACCCCGCACCTCCAGCATATGGGGCTGACGCCCTACCCCTTTGAGCCACAGCATATTTTAATAGCAAAAAAATAAGAACTTTCTGATGGTGAGTTTATTAAGCAATGCATGGAGAGCCTGGCAGTTACACCCCAAACAAAGGGATATTTCTAAAAGCAGTCCCTCTCCAGACGATAGCCAGGTGAACTGAAGAAACTGGGAACTCTTATCGAAGACGTTTGCAGAGTTAGCTGCTGATTTTAAATTTTACCCTTTGGGGATGAATGCTACACATACGGCTCAAACTGCCGTTTTATTAGAGGTGTTGATGACAAAATAGAAAGTCACCAGAGAAATGGCTTCTCTAGTGTCATTAAAAGACACCACTAAACAGAGATTTTTGCAAAGCAGTAAAAAATAAGTGATTTTCTTTGCCCACTGTCAACATATCTGGTATAGTTACTGGTGATGTTTGGAAATGGTAGAGAAAGGAGAGGGGGACTTGTAAAATTAATAAAAGATGATGCAGTTGTCACCCAAAACTCATGTTTTGTGAACTATCATTACATAGTACATCAAGTTCATCAGAAAAAAAAAAAATTTTTTTTTTGAGACAGTCTCACTATGTTGCCCTCAGTAGAGTACTGTGGCATCCCAGCTCACAGCAACCTCAAACTCTTGGGCTTAAGCAATTCTCTTGCCTCAGTGTCCCAAGTAGCTGGGACTGCAGGCAACCGCCACAACACCCAGCTAATTTTTTTTGTTGAGGTTGTTTAGCTGGCCTGGGCTGGGTTCAAACCTGCCACCCCTCTGTGCATGTGGCTGGCACCCTACACACTGAGCTACAGGTGCTGAGCCTATATCAGGAAAATGTATGTATGTGTTAAACTAAAAATTGAACATTATGCAAATTGTCATCAAGACAATTTCATAAGACAAGAGGTTGAGTCATTGCCAGTTCCAGTAATTCCTGAAAAGTATTGATGCTGAGTGTGGTGACATAATTTGCTTTCAGAAGTAAGATGGTGAGGTAGAGGCCGCATGTGGGACAGATTCTGTGATTTGCGACATGTTATTAAGGTGTTCATGGTATCAGAAACCAAATTTTTGCCAGAACTTGATGAAAACTGGCTTACAGATTTAGCATTTTTAGTGGATTTAACAGCTCATTTAAATTAGTGAAACACTTGTCCTCGGGTGAAAACCAGCCTATCAATTCGGTGTTATAAACCATAACAGCAGTTCAAGTGAAACTGAAGTTGTGGCTACCTCAAATCAAGACAGTTTTGTGCATGTTGACACGTTGGCTAAACAGTCCTGTGAACAATGAAATACAGGCAGCTTTGCCTTTCAATTTTGATACAAGAATTTGAAGACATTTCAAGATTACTAGGAAAATATTTTAGTGCATTTAAGACTCCACTTCTCAAATGGAATGCACAGAGTTGCAGTCTGATATTAACTAGAGAACAATTTCATCATGTGTCCTTACTGGACTTTTATAGGTTCTGTCTTCCCAGACATGACCCTGGCTTCACAATCCTGCCTTATTCATGCCGTCACTCTTGGGCAGCACCTACATTTGTAACTATTTTCAAGAACGAAGCACCTAAGAGTAGAATTAGAACCAAAACAGCTGATGAGCACCTTGAGCACTCACTGAGAATTGCAGCTACTTCCATCGAACCAGATAATGAAGCATTAGTTTCTTAGATACAATGTCATATCCCAGTAGTTTTATGTTGCCCACTTTTCTTTTGCTTTTATAATAAAAAAAACCCAAACCCAAAGATGTTTTAATACTTAGATATGTATGTCTTCAATATTAGTGATCAGAAATTTGGGACCTGCTTGATGATTTTAAAAGACTCTCTGAATGGGCCACAGCCTGATTAGGATTATTAAGTGAGGACTTTTTTGCTTATTTGTGTTGTCAGATATAATGAAAATTATGCACAGACCTTTTTTGTTTGCTCATCGGCTTTTGTTAGTGTGTGTGGATTTAACGTGTGGCTCAAGGCAGCTCTTCTGCCAGGGTGGCCCAGTGAAGCCAGAGGACTGGACACCCCCGGAGTGAGGGGTGTGTTCAGTGTCATTATTTTTTGCGTGTGGATGTTTAATCCCAACTCTATTTGTTGGAAACTGCTCCGTTGCGTTGCGCTTGCCTCTGAGATGAGCTGACCGTGTGCGTCCATTTTGTGCTCTTTTGTGATGTTTCTTCTTTGCTAACCCATTTTGTTGTTTATCACCGCAGCTGCATGATTAGCGTTAAAGTCAGATAGCTTCAATCTTCCGACTTTATTTTTCTTCAGTATTGTGTTGGCTGCCGGGGGTCTTTTGCCTCTCTGTATAAACTTCAGAACCTTTTGCTTATATCCGTAAAGTGACTCGCCAAGATATTTGGGTTGAGATCGCACTGAACACGTGGTTCAAATTGGGGAGAACTGGTGTCCTGATGATGGCAGGTCTGTCCCTGAGCACGGGGTAGCTGGTGACTTTGTTCTCTTATTTCTTTCATTAAAGTTTTGTGATTCTCCTCGTAGATCTTGTGCATGTTTTGTTAGATTTGTACCTG
Organism: Loris lydekkerianus; assembly: GCA_963574355.1. Taxonomy (NCBI): domain Eukaryota; kingdom Metazoa; phylum Chordata; class Mammalia; order Primates; family Lorisidae; genus Loris; species Loris lydekkerianus. The sequence goes on along the minus strand of CAUYPK010121550.1, from coordinate 16,633 downwards.
AGTATTTCATTCTGGGGGCTCCTCATGTAGATATTGTTTTTAATTTCTGATCCCCATCTTTTATTGCTGGTGTATAGGAAAGTGATAAATATGTACACCCAGCCGTATGTTCTGCGACCTTGCTGTAATTGCTTATTCATTCTAGGAGATTTTTTTTTTGTCAGTTCCTTCAGATTTTCTGCATCAATGGTCATGTCATCTCTGAACAAAGATAGTTTTATTTCTTCCTTCCCAATCTGTACACCCTTCATTTTATCTTCTTGTCTTATTTCGTTAGCTGGTGATTTTAGCGTAATGTGGAGAAGGCCTGGTTTCTTGCCTTGTTTCTGATCTTGGCAGGAAAGCTTCTCGTTCCTCACCCTTATGGATGGTGTTAGTGCAGGGGTTTCGTAGATGTTCTTTATCGAGTTGAGGAAATTCCCCTCCATTACTAGTTTAGTGTGAAGTTTTGTTTTGTTTTTGAGGCAGAGTCTCACTGTGTCACCCTGGGTAGGGTGCCATGGCGTCAGAACTCACAGCAACTTCAAACTCTTGGGCTTAAACGATTCTCTTGCCTCAGCCTCCCAATTAGGCACCCTCCACAACACCCGGCTATTTTGCAGTTGTTGTTGTTTAACAGGCCCTGCCCGGGCTCGAACCTGCAAGCCTCAATGTATGTGGCCCGTGCCCTACTCACTGAGCTATGGGCGCCACCTGTTGTGAGTTTGTATCACGAATGATGTTGGGTGTTGTCGAGTGATTTTTCCACATCTGTTGATACAACTATGTGTTTTGGGACAATTTCAAGGCATACATAGAAAAACCACCCTCTAAACTAAGATGGCAACGAGAGATTAGTGAACAGCTCAGAGGAGCCGGCGTGGTGATGAGACGAGTCCGTCAGAACTAACCTACATGGCTCTTGTTCCTGGTCAGGACCGGAGTGCTCTGGGCACTTGCTCCCAGGCACGTGGTGCAGCATTCTCTCTCTGTGTGCTTTGTGTGTTCACATGTGACGCAGGTGCGGCATGCCTGGCTTCAGGACCACAGCTGGCTGAAGGTGCTTACCATGGGCAGCTACAGCAGCTCAAAACAGCTTGAACTGATCCTGAGACTCATGACCATTTAGCAAAGGAGCTACTTAGGCACACAACACCCTTTGGGCTTGCTGTTTCTTTCTGCTTTTCTGCTTTGATCTGCATCTTGTAAGTTCAAAAGAAGCCTCACGTGCAGGCAGCGCCTGTGGCTCAGTGGGGAGGGCGCCGGCCCCATATACCGAGGGTGGTGGGTTCAAACCTGGCCCCGGCCAAACTGCAACAAACAAATAGCTGGCATTGTGGCAGGCGCCTTGTAGTCCCAGCTACTTGGGAGGCTGAGGCAAGAGAATCACCTAAACCTAGGAGTTGGAGATTGCTGTGAGCTGTGAGCCACGGCACTCTACCGAGGGTGGTAAAATGAGACTCTGTCTCTACAAAACAAACAAATGAGCCTCCATGAGCTCTGTCAAACGTTGAAGGCCAGGGGAGAGAAATGTGTGATTTTTCTTCACTCTGTTGATTGTTACGTTAATTGATTTTCAAGTTTTTTCAGCCTTTCTTATCTGGAACAAATCCCACTTGATTGTGGTATGTAATTCTTTTTAATTTGTCTTATTTTGTTAAAGACTCAGAGGATTTAATGCTATAATTATTAAGAATTTTTAAAATTTTTTTGTAGCAATAGAGTCTACCTATGTTGCCTAAGTGATCCTCCTGCCTTGGCCTCCCAAAATTCTGGGAGTAATTATTTTTGTACATTACTGAATTTGATTTCTTAATATTTTATTGAAGATTTTTATCTATGTTCATGAGAGATACAGGTCTGTAGTTCCCTTGTCTTATAACGTCTGGTGTCTGGTTTGGGGACTGGGGTAATATTGGCCTCACAGAATAGTTGGAAAGTGTTCCTTCTTCTGTCTTCCTGAAGAGGTTATAGAGAGTTGTAGAATTCACCAGTGAACCCATCTGAACCTGGTGTTTTATGTCTTCAAAGGTTATTAATTACTGATTCAGTCTTTTAGTAGAAAGTAGCCTTTTCAGATGATCTGTTTCTTCTTGTGTGAGTTTTGGCAGCTTGTGTCTTTCAGGAAATGGGTCCCCTTTTTCTAGCTCGTGTGATTTGTGGTATAGAGTTGTTGGAAGTGGCCCTTCCTTATCCTTGTCACTATGGGGTCTGTGGTGACTGTCCCCTCCATTTGTGACAATAATTCACGTTTTCATTTTTCCTTAGTTGTCCTAGCAAGAAGCTTATCAATTTTATTGATCTTTTCAAAGAATGAGCTTTTGGTTTAGTTGATTTTTCTTTATTAACTTTCTGTCTTCAATTTTACTTATTTTGGCTCTTGTTTTTATTATTTATTTTATTCTGCTCACTTTGGAGGTAATCACTCTTCTATTCCTGGTTTCCTAAGGTGGAAGCTTAGATGATTCACTTTGATGTTTCACCTTGTCCAACATGCACATCCAGTGCTGTGAGTTTCTCTCTGCTGTTATTTTCACAACCCCACATTGTGACCAAGTTGTATTTTCATTTTAATTTACTTTAGAATACTTTGAAATTTCTCTTCAGATTTATTCTTTGACCCATGTGTTATTTAGAAGCGTGCTGTTGATAAGTATGTTTGGATTTTCCAGCTATCTTCCTTGTATTTCTAGTTAAGTTCCATTGCAGTCTGAGGGCACACATTGCATATCCCTGCGATTTTGGATCTGTTAAGGAGTGTCTCACAGCTGAGGGTGCGGCCTGTCTGGGTGGATGTTCTGTGTGAGCGTGAGAAGATACGGAGTTCGCTGTTGTTGGATCTCATTGAATGGGGACCTGTGCGGTTCAGCTGTGTCCTGGCTGACTCTCTGCCTAATGGATCTGTCTGTGTCTGACAGCTGCGTTAGTGGGTTCATCAGTCTCTGTCTGTGTCTGAAAGCTGCGTTAGTGGGTTCATTAGTCCGTCTTTGCTGCGTGTGTTCGGATGCTCCATTGTTAGGCACATGTACCAGTTGTCGTCTTGCAGAACTAACCCCTTATCAGTATGTCATGCTTCCCTCTGTCCTCAATACCTTTACCTGCTCTGAAGTCCTTTTTTTTTTTTTTTTAAAGACAGAGACTCACTATTGCCCTGGGTAGAGTGCAGTGACATCATAGCTCACAGCAACCTTAAACTTCTGGGCTCAAATGATCCTTTTGCCTCAGCCTCCTGATTAGCTGGGACTACAGTTTTGAGACAGGGTCTCATTCTTGCTCAGGCTGGTCTCAAACTCCTGAGCTCAGGCAGTCCACCCGCCTCAGCCTTCCAGAGTGCTGGCATTACAGGCGTGAGCCACCACGCCCTGCCTGAAGTCTTCTTTTGATCATTGTCAATGTGGTATATCTTTCTCCACTTATTTTTAATACACCTATGTCTTTATATTTAGCATGGGTTCCTTGCAGACAGCTTATAGGTGGGTCTTGTTTTTTGATTCACTCTGATAATCTGTCTTTTAATTAGCATATTTAGACCATTGTTGTTCAGTAATTATTAATATAGTTGGATTAGTATCGACCATATTTGTTCCTGTTTTATATTGGTTTTCTTATTCTTTGTTTCTGTTTTTCTCTTCAGCATTTTCTGCCTTTTGTAGTTTGAACTGAGCATTTTATATGATTTTATTTTCTCTGCTTTTAAGCGTTATCAATTATGCCACTTTCTTTTTTACTTTTCCCTTGTTGCCCTAGAGTGTGTGGTGCACATTCACAACTGACTGAGGCACACCGGCGAGTCACATTGCACGGCTGGCAGGACGCGGTGTCTGTAGACCCTCTCCTGTCCCCGTGTCACACTGTCACCCATTCCACTCACATCAAAGACATCGTTGCTTTTCTAATTCTGAACAATTTCTGTCTGTTATCAAGAATAAGGAAGGTAAAAGTCTTTATTTTCCCGTTTATTCCTTATCCGGTCTCTTGCCCTTCTCCGTACTGATCCCAGTTTCTGTCCCAGTTTCTGACCTGACTATTCTTTTTCCTTCCTGAAAAACATCTTTTAACATCTTTTGAGAGTCAGGTCTGCTGGTAACAGATTCTCTCCTAGTTCTGCTTGTCTGGGAAAGTCTATTTCTCCTTCACTTTGCAAGCTAATCTCACAGGGTGCTGGATTCCAGGCTGGTGTCTGAACGTTTAACTCCCCCACTCCTGTGGTGTCTGCAGGGTGAGGCGGATGTGACTCATCCCTGCTCCTCCGGGGAGGTGATTCTCCCCTTTGGCTCTATCTTTGATTGTCTGTAGTGTGAATACTGTATGCCAAGGTATACACTTTTTGTCATGATACGACTTTTTTTTTTTTATTTGAGACAGAGCCTCAAGCTGTCGCCCTGGGTAGAGTGCTATGGCATCACAGCTCACAGCAACCTCCAACTCCTGGGCTCAAGCGATTCTCCTGCCTCCACCTCCCAAGTAGCTGGGACTACAGGCACCCACCACAACGCCTGGCTATTTTTTGGTTGCAGCCATCATTGTTGTTTGAAGGGCTGGGCTGGATTCAAACCTGCCAGCTCAGGTGTATGTGGCTGGCGCCTTAGCCTCTTGAGCCACAGGCACCGAGCCCATGATACCACTTTTAACCTGCTCTGAAATACAGGATTTGGGCCCTGGGCAGCCATCCCCATAGGGCAGCGTCTTCCAGATGCAAGTCCTTACCCAGCAAGGCTCAGGGCAGCTTCCTTGTAGGAAGGGTAGCACATGGGTGGGGCTGAGGGAAAGGTTGGCTTTGAAGGTGCTACTGCTGGGGGTGGGTGGCTGGGAGCCTCCTAGGGCCACCTTCTTCAGCCCTGTGGGATGTGGAGCTAGAATTGAGGGTCAGAGGGTCTGGGAGCTGAGCCTGCACCACATACCTATCCGTTCACTTGTGGAGCCTGAGGCCAGCACCAGAGATCACATGACTGCTATGGGCAGCCTCCAGAGAGACCAGCCCAAACTACTGGCTCACAGGATCAGGAGTAAATAAAAGGATGGCTGTTTCGAGCTACTCAGTGTCGGGTGGTTTGTTACACAGTGGGAGGGAACCAGTACACCCTAGGCTGGGCTGACACAGCTTGCGCTCCTGACCCAAGAGCTCCGTGTCTCTGCGCATCCTCGGGCCTCAGCCCCAGACAGAGCCTAGCGCTGGCACATACTGGCTCAGGATCTGTGGGGCAAGCGAGCCCCTGAACACCCTGATCGTACCCCTCCTGCCAGGCAGACCAGGCAACAGTGGGCCAGGACCAGAAAGTTCTGCACCAGCAGGTCTGTACATCCTGGTGAGTGGTAGAAGATGAGGAGGTGACGTGGGGCGGCTGGGACAGCCTGCTTCTGGGAGTCCTCCCAGCCTGAACAGGGCACCTAGAACTAGGTAGACGTCATACCTGCCCAGGAGGCTGGATCTGTTCTGCCCCCGGCAATGTGGCCTGCTCCCCCTGTGGCAAGCCTGGGAAGAGTGGGGTGGATTTTCCAGGGAGTGGTGGGAACAAGGGTTGAGGTTCCGTCAGGCAGGAGCTGCTGCCTTGGTCAGGCTTTCTTTTTTAAAGTGTGATGAGATACACACACATTTCTCATTTTAGCTGCTTTCAGGTGCACAGGTCAATGGCATTAAGTTCACCCCCAGTGCTATGCAGCATCACCCCCACTCACCCCAGCCCAGCACCCCTGTCCTACTTTCTGTCTCTGAATCTGATGACTCTGGGGACTTCACACTGTGGTCTGTGCTTTCCAGACCAGCTTATTTCACTCAGCGTAAGGTCCTCCAGGACTCCCTCTCCACAGCGTGCTTCAGAGTCCCTTCCCCCATGAGGCCTGGCGGTGTCCAGCACGTGCATGCAGAGTGTCATCCCTTCTTCCTGTGCAGGCACCGGGTTGACACCGCATCTCAGCTACTGTGAATAATGCTGCTGTGAACGTGAGGCACACCTGTCTCTTGAGGACCCTGCTCTAGTCCTCAGGGGCACATGGCCAGCGTGGGGCTGGCTGCTCCTGCATGCTGCCTTCCTCCATGGTTCCTGCCGCAGGGTGTGTCCTGTGTCCCTGCACCTTTGCCAGTGCTTGTTACTTTCTGGTTTATTTTTTTTTTTGAGACAGAGTCTCACTCTGTCACTCTTGGTAGAATGTTGTGGTATCACAGCTCACAGCAACCTCCCAACTCTTTGGGGCTTAAGCGATTCTCTGGCTTCAGCCTCCCGAGTAGCTGGGACTACAGGCGCCTGCTACAACGCCCGGCTATTTTTTTGTTGTTGTAGTTGCACTCCTGTTTTAGCTGGCCAGGGCCGGGTTTGAACCTGCCACCCTTGGCATATGGGGCTGGTGCCTTACCCGCTGAGTCACAGGCGCCGCTCTACTTTCTGTTTACTGATAAAGGGCAGGAGGTGGCTGTGGGCTTTCTTGCTGGGCTGAAAGGAGCTGTCAGCCTCACCAGCCATTTTCCGATGTTCACGCAGTGATGGGAGCCCCTCCCTGCAGGCCCTGCGCACATGCTCGCTTGCTAGTTAGGCAGCCACTGTGTGCCAGGCCTGAGCCGGGACCTAGGGAAGCCTGGTGGCCTCATGCCAAGGCTGTGGTGGTGAGGGCAGCCCCTGCTATGGGCAGCATGGGAGCCATGGTCAGCAGGGCACAGGGTGCTCAGGGGCGTTTGTGATGGGCCTCCAGAGTCACGGGTTTCGTGAGAGTCCACACCATTGTTTGTGTGCAGGAAAGACAGGAGAGTAGGCAGGAAGCTCGGGCCTCCTTGTGCGGGTTGCCAGCTTTGCTAGGACAAGCTTCCCAGACGCAGGCCGAGCTCTCCTGGCACTCCTGGGGCTGGGAACACCAGCCAGGCCCGGCCCCTCATGTGTCCTGAGCAACAACTCTTAGTGTGAGGATGTGGTTTGAATACCTGAGAGAGCAGCAGGCTCCATCTGTGACTGCAGCACCTTTTCGGCAAAGCTCTAGAGTTGGGGGAGCCCACAGGGCACTGGAGAGTGGCTGGCCCTGGCTTGGATGGAGCAGGAGGTGGGGCTGCTGTCCTGCTGGGAGGGCCTTGGGGTCAGGCAGCCGGTGCTGAGTGTTGGGCCCCTGGGGTTCTGACTCAGCTGACTCTCAGGCTGGCTGACCACAGGTGGGTCGTCCACCACTGAAGCCGCAAAGAAGTGGAAGGACATCTCTCTGAGGCTTGCAAGGACTTGAACCACATGTGTATGTAAGTAGGTGTGAATATGTGTGTGCCTTGGGCAGGTCTGTGGGACGTGTGCCTCTGGACAAGGCTGCTGGGACCGGCTAGCAGCCCACGTGCCAATAGCTGTTTCTGTCCATGCCTTGCAGCTCTAGTGACCTTAGAAACCCGCTATAGCCACAAGAAAAACAAAGCCAGCAGGTCATTTGGAGACACTGTGGGGCGAGAGTGGGGAGGGTATCACCCCCTGCACCTGCAGCTTGCCTGACACTCCCCTACACTGCCTGGAGGGCAGGGGAAGCTCAGGATAGTGAGTCAGCAACGCCCTGCCATGTGGGTTCCAGTCCCTGAGCCCAGCCCTGTGGGTGCCCCTGGAAGCTGGCATGGCGCCTACAGTCCCGGCTCCTGGGGAGCTCCCGGGATGCTTCCCTGTACTTAGTTTTCTGAGCGATGTCTGCCCAGAAGGTGGGTCAGACAAATGTGCTGAAGAGATAATAAAAGTGCAACCCCCTTGCTGTGGTCTGTTTGGGTTAGCACAGGGTGTGTATGGCAGGAACAGTCCCACCAGATTAATCTGCAGACCAGGTGGAGTCACACGCGGGACTGTGCTTGTTCATCGTTAGGAGTCAGAGTCCAGAGTGGTGGCTGGGGGAGGTGGGGCATCCGGAGCCCCTGGTCTCCCCCATCCTCAGCCTTCCTGGAAACTCCCACGACCCCTGTTGCTCCCACCGCTGGCGGCACTCTGTGTGTTCTGATTCTGCTGTGTCCCAGGGCTGCTGTGACGTTCACCGTGCACTGAGACCACAGAGTGTTCTTGTCCCGGGTTCTGAGGCCAGAAGGCCGAGGCCGAGGGGAGTCCTTGGCTCCTGCCCCTTGGCCCCTGATCACTGGCCGCCTCCCCCTGTGCGGTATCTGTGTGTTCACCTCCCTTTTGTAAGAACACCAGTCAAGTGGGATCAGGGCCACCCAAATGGCCTCATTTTAACTTAACCACCTCAGTGAAGATCCTCTTTCCACATACAGGCACATTCTGGGTCGGGGGGTCAGGCCTCAGTGTGGCAGTGGGTACCTGCCCACAGGAGGGAAACTGAGGCACAGAGTGGGGTACATTTCCTGAGATCCCCCAGCTCACGAGGAGGAGCCGTGGGGTCAGGCTGCCCAAGGACACCCCACCGCAGGGAGGGGGCTCCCTTGAGTTGGGGCTTGCTCACTTTTTGTCTTCAGGGTGATACAGCCCAGCCTTTGCGGAGATGGGGCTGTGGTGGTCTTGCGGCCAACGGTGTGGCCTATGCCTGCTCTGCCTGGAGCCCCAATTCTGCTGTCACTGCTGGAAACCCCCCTCCAGCCAGTGACGAGCCAGTGCTTTTCTATTCTCTGTGCAGCGTCCCTTGGGGGTCTCCTGCAGCCCCTGTGGGGCCTTAGTTCTTGGCTCTGAAGGAAAAGTGTGTCCCTACCAGCATCTGGGGACCACCTTCAGGTAACACTGGTGGCTCAGGTTTTTAACATTTTCTCCCCCATTTTCATGAGTCCCTGCACTTCCTGCAGAAGTACTAGAATATTCCTCATTGAGCATCTCACAAAGTTTTTGATCTGGCCCCGAACAGGAACTGCTGAGAGGCACGTCTGTGGAAGTCATCACAAACAGGCTATGCCCTGGCCGGGGGAACACTGCACGGGGACCCTGCTAGGCTGGATCACTGCACTGTGTGACTCACCAGGATTGAAGTGGTCTGGGGACCCTGGGCCATCTGTGTGAGTCTCCTGCCATAAGAAGTCCTGGGAGTCCCAGAGGCCCAGGGTCAGGCGTGGTAGGGCTGGGGCCTCTAGGGCTTCCCCTCGACGTGCAGATGGTGTGTCCTCACCTTACAAGGACACAGGTCACATTGACCAGGGCCCACCCCGATGCCTCATTGTGACTAACTCTCCCCTTTAATGACCCTGTCTCCAAACACAGTCACCTGCTGAGGTGAGCAGAGGACGAGGACTGCTTCCGCAGATGGATGAGGGTGCTGACTTTCCTGGTTTTGATGTCAACAGTGGGCAGGGAGTAAAGCTACATGGCCTCCCGGACAACTGGCTGGCACCACAGGGCTCTGCCATCAGCCCCGCAACCAGGACGTTCCAGGAGGCTCATTCTCCCTGGTGTGGGGCTCGCAGGGCTGTTCATGGGTTGTGTTTTCTTTTTCTTACTTTGTAGAATCCACACCATGGAAAGTTCACTTACATTGTTCTCTGGGTGCCACCCATGAGTGCACTGCTGTGTGCCCCCACCTGCGTGTGGCCCCAACCCCCCCCCCCCCCCCCCCGACAACTGGCTGGCTGCCTGCACGTGGCTCTGATGCTGGGGACTCTGCAGCTGTCCTCCAGGAAGAAGTGTTCAGGAGGCTGCCTGGGGCTCAGGTCCCAGCTCTGTGCTGCCAACCATGTGACAGGCCTTTGCCTCAGTTTCCTCATCAGTAAGCGAGCACAGCACAGGCCCAGATGCTCCCAATGGCATCACCGTCCCCAGCACAGAGCAGTCCTGCCGGGACACCCAAGGACTCCGCACCTCCCCTCCCCTCCCCTCCAGGGCTCAGCTCCTCAGGAGGGTGATGAGGCCGTGCTCAGGCTGGCTCTCCTAGACGGGTTCTGCAGAAACCCACCGCAGTGAGGGCTCCTGCCAGAGTGATAGTAAACGAGTGACGTATGGAGGAGGGATATGCAGGCGAGGGATGGGGAGCAGCTGAGGGGAGGGGATTGAGAGGACAGATGAGGGGATGGGTGAGGAGGCAAGGGGCAGAATGAAAGCAGGATGGTGTGCAGGTTGGAGTTGGGGGCCTAGTGGGTGGGGCTCCCGAACCCACCTGCTGGGAGCCAGGGTGCCCTGAGGTGGGGCAGGTGCAGTGGGCACAGAGAGCACTCAGGGGATTGAGAGGGCCACCTATGCACAAGCAGTGTGGCTGTGTCCCCTGGGGGGTAGGAGGCATTGCTCTGCCAAGGGGCCCTTTCAGGTGAGAGTGGAGGGCAGGGGTCCCAGGTGTGGTACCAGACACACCCTCAGGCCTGTTGTCCTCCCCACAGCCCCGTGTGGGACCAGCCCCCAGTCCCATTGTCACCTGACCAGAGGTTCCTGGGGAGGAGCCAGCACATGGCAGGTGCCACCTGTCACAGCTCTCTGGAGAGGAAGTTGGTCTTTCAGGGGGATTTCCAGCCAGCGACCGTTTACATCCAGGGTGCAGAAGGTGCTGAAAGGTCAGCCCTTTAGTAAATGAGTCACCAGAGAGGGAGAGACAGGAGAGGGGAGAGAAAGTTGTGGGGAAAGGGTAGGGGAGACGCTGTAGACTGCAAGAGCTGAGCTCTGGGAGTGTTGATGAGGAGGGGCAGTGCCCTGTCCCCTCCTCTGACCTTGACCTTGACCTAGACCTGAAGCCCAGGCTGCTTCCCCAGCCACCTGTCAGAGCAGTGGTCAGAGTCATCAGAAACCCTAGACGGGGTATGGAAATCTAGGGTGGGACTCTGCTGCTGGCCCCTCTACCAGCTGGGCCTAAGGACATGAGGACTCGCTGCCCTCTTCTAGGGGGTTCAGCCCCAACACCCCAACTAAGTGCGACTGCACCCCCCGGAGTCTGGCCAGGAGGTGAGACCCAGTGAGGGTCTATGAGTCTGTCCCTCCCCCCACTGCACAGACCTGAGGCTCCTTCAGGCTGGGCTGGGGCACTTCGGCTATACTGTGTGGCCCAGCTCAGGCCCTGCAGCCGAGGGTGCCCCATGCTCTTTCCTGACTTCTGCCTCACACCTGGTCCTCAGTGCTTGTTCTGAGGCTGTTTTTGATGTCACTACCTCTGTCCCCCAGTCTCCCGTCTCAGAGGGTCAGCCCAGAAAGGCTGGCTCCAAGGAGGGACATTGCCTGCTGCTGGTGGTGATGCGCAGGCCTGGTGTCCAGGACCCAGTTTCACCCATGGTCCTACAGACCTGGCACAGCCCTGGGGCCTGATAAACTCATACAGTCTCAAGAAGTTGGGGCTTCCATGGGGCAGGGTAGGACCTCCAGGAACGTGGTGCAGGTGTTTGGGCCTGGGAGAGCCAGGGGAAGCTGGACAGGTGTGTGGAACCTCGTAGGCCTGGCGTGCTGTGTCCAGTATGACCTTCCAGAAAGCACCTGCCTCAGAGACCCTGCAGACCCTGGGCCCCACTGACCCCACCCACCCAGATGACCCCCAGAGCCTTCCGAGCCCCTGACCCCACTGACCTCCCTGACCTTGCTGACTCCCAGCCCCCCTGACCCTTCCTCCCACATTTTGCATGAACAGTGTCCCTGGAAAGCCATCCTGGGAGTGGTACCGGGAGCTGAACTGATCGCACTGGCGTTTTAAAGGCCTGACCTCCCCCTGGGCTGAGTGATGTCATCTGGGGGCTTCCCAAGACCCTGTGTCCCTCAGGGAGGTGGGATCTGCTGGCGTTTCTGCTCCACGGTGTCTAAAGCCCAAAGGTGGCTGCTTTTTGTGGTAGGAACAAATTGATCTCGGCATTGTGGGTTGAACCGTGACCACTCCATAACTCATGTCCACCTGGAACCTCAGAGTGTGACCTTTTGTGCAGATGTGACTGAGTTAGGGGTCTTGCAATGAGGTCATTCTGGATCACCTGGGGGGCCCTGAGTCCAAAGGCAGCATGAAGATAGGCCAGCTGTGGCAGAGGACACCGAGACTGCGGCACCACCAGGAGCTGGGTCAGAGGCCTGGATGGTGCCCCTCACAGACTCCCAGGAGAACTAGCACTGTCTGCCCTCAGCCTTGGACTTGTGACCCCCTGAACGGTGAGGGAGTAGCTCCTGCTGTTCTAAGCCACCCAATATGTGGTGAGTGGTGATGCCCCAGCAAGACTCTAATGGAGACCAGCCCAGGACCTTAGTCTGGGTTCCCTCCAATTCAGCTAGGCCCACAGCTCCCAAATCACCAAGCTCTTCCTCAGGCACCTGTGGAGACCTGCAAAGGGGTGGGGGTTCTGGGTCAGCAGGTCTAAGGTGCCGAGACTATTCCTCACCAGCCCCAGGGTGGGTGCCAGGCCATGGACCGCATCATGAGCAGTGACTCAGGCTGTACCCAGAGCTCCTGGGGACTTTCAGCCCAGGAGGAGGTCAGGCCTTTAAAATACCAATGCGATCAGTTCAGCTCCTAGTACCATTTTTCAGGAGTGCTGGGTCCCCTCCCGACATCCTGGGTGGGCTGGCTGGGTGTGGCTGGCCGTGTAAAAGCTCCTGAGGACTCAAGGACCTGATGCCAAGGATAGAGGTGCCTGCTTCCGAGGGCCAGCCTTGGGCAGTGTCCTGGAGCAGCATTGGCATCACCGCCCTGGCCGCTGTGGAGGGCAGCCCCCGAGAACCTGCCTAAGGAATCTGTGTGAGGCAGGGCTGTGGTGAGGGGGTGGCCAGACCCTGAGACTGCCAAGGCTCTGGTCAGACCTACAGAGACATGATGGGTGGTGGCAAGGGGGCCAGTGGGAGTTTCCCTCCATCCTTGGTGTCACAGGGGCCACAGAAGGGAGCCATTGGCTGGAGTGTGGAGACCTGTTTGCTCCCAGCAGAGAGCTGTGATGCTTGGTGAGACAGTGCGGGGAAGAGACTCCTGCTTGGGCCTGCCTTATCCACACCTGCCCGGACAGGTGTGGTGTCCTGTGGTGAGGACAGGGCCCACAGCCACTGCCTCCCAGGGGCAGCCCCAGCCCTGCTCCAGCCATAGTTCGTGACACCATGGGGGACCTTATCTGTCCTGGGGACCTTGAACTTGGGCAACATGGTGTCCTCTTCTGTTGTTGAAACAAAGCCCACTGTGGCCACTTGACCATGCTCCAGAAACCCCCCACTGCCCACTGTGGGAGTAACGCAGTGTGTCCAAGGCTGCAGAGAAGACCCTCCAGTGCCCACAAGGGCCCTCCTTGACTCCTGACCCTTGGCACATCCCCATGGGCACCTTTGAACATGGAGCTCTGGAACGCCCATACTCCTGCCAAAATCACATCCCCCGAGGGGCCACCCACGTCCCTTCGCACAGCCCTGTGTGGTGGCCTCTGCACCAGTCAGAGACTGCACAGCCCCGTTTGCCCCTCTCAGGGCCATGCAAGTCCCGGCCAGCCAAGGGAGGCTGCTGTGGGGCCACCCTTGGCTCCTCCACTCACGGCCATGACGTGGGTAGCAAAGGAAACACCCCATCCCAAAGCACAGCACACCCTGGGGCTAACTGGCGCTGTCTGCGTGGCACCAGGGACACCCGTCCTCTGAGCCCTAAGCTCCCTGGGAAGCAGGAGCAGGACAGCCGAGCCTCCCAGGACCCCTTGTTGGTTCACCATGCTGTGGGGTCCTGGGAAGGGTCCAGCCAGTGTCTGAATGAGGCCCCAGTTCCTGATGCAGCTGCTCAGGGCAGGCTCCCAAGGCAGGGGAGGTGAGGGGACACTTAGAACTGCTGGTGCCTGGCCCACCGCTGCAGTGGCCTCTTCCACCTCCTCACCCCACCCCTGCTCCCTGTGCACCCAGATGGCACCAATCTGACTCCTCCCCAGCCCCAGGAAGGGAGGGACAAGCTGTTGGCACCTTGGGAGGGGGATAGGCAGCCCCAGGGCCCAGGGCTGGTGGGCTGGGGATAGCACTCAGGGCAACCTAAATCCTGCTGCTTCTCATGAGCAGTCACAGAACCCTTCACCTGGGCTCAGGCTCTAGGAGGGACTCCCGACTTTCCCAGGAGCCTCTGGCGCCCCTCACTCTCAGGGATGCAGTGGAAGGGAGAGTAGGAGGGAGGAGCAGGGGCAGTGGCAGCTGTGGGGGGCCTGCCAGCCAACACCAGCCACTTCCCTGGGCACGTGGCCACACGTGCCCAGACTACAGAGCCCCCAGGATTGGAACATGCCCACAGTTGAGATGAGGCAGTTGTCCTGGAAAAGTGGAAAGGAACTCCCAGAGTGCCCTGGAAGTAGGGACTGCAGGTGCCGTTGTCCTAGGCTGAACGCCTGGTCACTGGGTCTCAGGAAACACTCAGGAAGTGCAGGGGGTGGTGGGCAGCGGGTCTGATTCTGGGAGGAGTGGGCACAGCCCTCTCCTGGTGGCAAAGGAGGAAGGCCTGGTCCCTTTTCCTGAGCCCCTCCCTCCTGTGACGCAGACGGGGTTTCCTTAAAAAAGGACCCTGGAGTTTAAGAGAGAAACCAGTTCAAATGCCAGAAGCTGTGGCTTAGAACATTGGAAGTTTGCCCCAAAATTTTTAAACCAAAATTACCTTTTTTAAATTGTAGAACACATGCACAGAGAATTCACCACCTCAGCCGCGCCAAGCACACTCACTGTCCTGTAGCTCCCACTGCCACCATCTCCAGAACTTTCTCATCCTCCTAAAGTAAAACTCTGCCCCCAGAAGCACTGACAGCCGGGCCCCTCCCCGGGACTCGCCTGTCCCTGTGCTGGGAAAGGCGGTCTCGTGTGTGGTTTTTGGTCCCTGCTTGGCACATAAGAAGAATGGGCTCTGGCAGAGGTCCTCCCAGCCTGTGTTGGGAGGCTCCTTGCGTCTGGGAAAGACTGTCCTGCTTCAGACTCTGAGCATCTGTTGTGTCAGTGTGTGTGTCACAGGCTCCTGGCCCCCCCTGCTGTGTCTGTCTCCTGCAGGGAGAGGCCAAGCCCTCCCGCCACAGCACCAGCCCCGGGGTCCTGGGGACCCCACACTAAAGTGGACCTGGCTTTGTCCCTTCTCAGTGGGAGCGGGGCCGGGCCTTGTCCCAGCCGAGGTTGCCTCTGTGGTTTCCTTGGTGACCCTGATGCCAGGACCCAGTGGGTAGCAGCGTGGGACTCTGTTCCCGATGAGGCACGTGCCACTTACTCAGCAGGTTGGGCTGGCGCTGCTGGTGTCACTCAGAACAGTGTGTGTCCTCAGGGCGTGTGCTGCACCGTGTGAAGATGCCCCTTTTCCTGCCTGAGTAAAGCTCCACTGTGTGTCCATCCACCCGCCCCTCGGGAGAGCACCTGCAGCTGGGAACGCCGCCGGTGTGCATGTCTCGCCTGGCTCTTTGGGAGGAGGTAGACGTGGGGATACTCTGCTGAATTTGTTGAGACTCGGGGCTGCACCATTTTACATAGCGCCAACAGAGCTGGAAGGTTCTAGTTTCTCTGTGTCCTCACTAAGACTCGTCACTTTCTGCTGTTTCCGGTAGCTGTCTCCTGGCGTGTGCTGTGGGAATAGGAGCCTGAAAACCCACAGCCTGTCCCCCGGGGAGCAGCTAGCACAGTCCTTAACCTCTTCCCCTATGTGCATGTGTTAAGTTGTCACATGGAACACTTTGCTGCCAGATACATCAGCAGACTTCTCCTGGGAATGAGAACCATGGTACCATCTCCCTCAGGAAAGTCCACCAGTGCCAAGTCTGGGCTCCAGCGACCTGACACTGGAGCGTCTCACCCCGCAGTGGCCACTTGTGTTATACACCAGCCTTTCTAGAATTGTAGCCCAGACGTTTTGTTAAAGGGCTTGGTTTTGTTGTGGTGATTGTTCTGCATTCTGGAGTAGACTGATCCCCCAGGTGGCCAGAGCCTGGAGCAGGGGATACTTTCCAGGGCTGGAGCAACTTGGGTTGTCACACCCGGAGGGTGGATGCCAGACCTGGTGGGTCCAGGCATGGGGTCCAGGAGGGGCTGCTCCTCCTCCTACAACACCAGGCAGCCCCTCAACAGAGGCCTCCACTGAAATGTCTGTGGGGAGGGGCTGAGAGCCCACCCAGGCCTCCTCCATCCCAGACTTCTGTCCATTCACCCCCCCACACCTTTCCCTTCCTTCCCCACCCACTTGCCCAGCCCCCAGCGCGGCTGAACCCTACCTCCTGCACCTGCAGAGGGCTCAGCCCAGTCCCAGAGCTCAGACCAAGCACCTGCTGCACCCCCCCCCCACTCCCACCATCACCTGGCCAGTGCTGATCCATGTCTCTGCTCTGCCCCTGTCCCTATCTGTCTTTTCACCTTCAGAGTAAGAGTCACCTATGGGAGTGCTCAGGGTCCCTCTCACACCTTCCTTTTCTCTGCCAGCCCCCTTCCCTTCTCCCCAGTCACCCCAAGTCTGCTCTGCTGGGCCCTTCAGGTCCCTGTCCCCACCTCTGGTAGGCGCTGGGCACTGCCGCCCTGTGGAGAGCCCCTGGCCCTCTGTGGTGTGGACGCTGGGCACCGCCGCCCTGTGGAGAGCCCCTGGCCCTCTGTGATGTGGACGCTGGGCACTGCCACCCTGTGGAGAACCCCTGGCCCCCTGAGGTGTGGACGCTGGGCACCGCCGCCCTGTGGAGAGCCCCTGGCCCTCTGTGGTGTGGACGCTGGGCACTGCCGCCATGTGGAGAGCCCCTGGCCGCCTGAGGTGTGGACGCTGGGCACTGCTGCCCTGTGGAGAGCCCCTGGCCGCCTGAGGTGTGGACGCTGGGCACTGCCGCCCTGTGGAGAGCCCCTGGCCCCCTGTGGTGTGGACGCTGGGCACT
>CAUYPK010121548.1:0-34015 GCA_963574355.1 Loris lydekkerianus | reverse complement strand
TTCAGTCTATCGTCCTCGCGTAGCTCAATCATTTCTAGTTCACTTGCTGCCTCATCAGTAACAAGTGGGGTTTTCAAGCAGTCGGTGTCAGCATTAAATGGGTCGATGAGAAAAGTGATCTGTGGTCTTTTTTGGTCCAAGTCCTCAAAGTAAACTTCTCTTGCAGTTGTGTAAGTTGTTTCACGTATCCAGCTATATCTGTTTTAACACCGGTCTTCTGCAGGGTGCTGCGCAAAGAAGGAAAACGGGATAGATTGCTGTTTTGAATGTGTGCTTTAAAAAGCTTCAACTTGTTTACAAAGGATAATACACTTTGTGTCAGCTCAGGAAGAGTTTTTAATTTCCCCTGTAGGTCCACGTTTAGTTTATCCAAGTGTGAAAGCATGTCCACTAAAAATGCCAAATCCATAAGCCACTCGGGTTCTGAAAGCAGAGGATACGTTTTGTTCTTCTCTGCCATAAACAATTTTAGTGTTTCCAAAAGCTCAAAAAAGCACGAAACTACTTTGCCTCTTGAGAGCCATCTCACTGCGCTGTGCAGTGGCAGGTCACCGGGCAAGTCTGCATCAAGTTCTGCAATGAGGTTCTTGAATTGCCGGTGATTAAGGGCGTGCGTACGGATGTAGTTCACAATCTCCATCACAGGCTTCATAACGTGGTCTAAATTCAGTGTTTTGGACACAAGTTGCTCACAATGGATGATGCAGTGGAAGTTCCAAAATTCAGGAAAGGGGTCATCACCTTTACAAAGACCCACAAGTCCATTTACTGAGCCAATCATCGACGGTGCTCCATCCGTGACTATTACGGTGAGTTTTTCAAAAGACATATTCACTTTTTTAAAAACGGCAGTCATTGCCTCTTTTATGTCAGTGCCGCGAGTTCTGTCTTTAAATGCGACAATGTCGAGAAGCTCTTCTTTAATCACGCAGTCCTCAGAAATCATTCGCGCAAATATTGCCAACTGTGGCTTGTCTTGTATGTCGCATGACTCGTCTAATGCAACACTAGAATATATAAAGAATTTTTTTCAATTCAATAACACAATTATAAAATATTGGAAATAACATACAAAGATTGAAGCAGAAGCTTCACAAAAGAAGATACAGATATTGATAAAAATTATACACATGTACACATACATATATTCTTTTTTAGCAATACTTCCCCTCTGTCCCTCAGGATGGAGTGCTGTGGTGCGATCATAGCTTCCTGATGGGGTCAAGTGATTCTCCCAACTTAGCTTCCCAAGTTGCTCAGACTATAGGTGCCTGACACCATGCTTAATTAATATGTAGAGACAGGGTCTCAGACTGGTCTCAAACTCCTGAGTCAAGTAATCCTCCTGCCTTGACAGCCCAAAACTCTAGGACTACAGGTGTGAGCTACAACATCAGGCCCCCAAATTGCATTTAAAGATACTCAATATCATTAAACATCAAAGAAATGAAAATCATTAGGAATAAAGAAAATGTAAATTGAACACAAAGAGATTCACCAACTAGAATGGAAAAGTTGAAGACTGACAAAAAACCAATGTTCATGAAGATGAACAGCGAAAAATGGTATAATAATTTTGAGATATAATTTGGGATTTTCTATCAAAGTTATATGTACGCCTACCATATTATTCAGAAATTCCACTTATTTATCAAAGATAAATCAACACATATATACAAAACTATTAATACAAGAAGGTTTACAGCAGCTGTATTCATAATCTACAATAATCATGACAGTATAAAAATTTCTGGGTGACAAATAGTTTAATGAATAGTTTATTGACTGTCTAATACATAAAAACCACATTAAATAGGGCAAGATTTATTCAACAAATAGTGCTGAAAAGTGTGTGGCAACATGACTATCGTTTGATCAACCTGAACCCAGCAGTGGGCTATGAAAGCACCACTGGAGTGCTGTCTTGTGTGTTAGAACCCTTTGATAAATACAGCCATGATATATTGTAACAAAAAACACCCTGAATTCTCTCCAAAAGAAGAAGGATAACCAAATGGTTACGTATAGAATTCGACTTACAATTTTTTTTGAAGTATGAATTTTTGTCACATGTGAGAATCTGGATGGCTCTCAAAAGTATAATTATAAGTAAAAGAAACCAGGAACAAAATAGAATATTGTATAACATCATTGTATTAAGTGCAAATTGGGCAAAACTTATCTATGGTGTCAGCAATGACAAGAGTGGTTGCCCATAAGGGACTAAGGGTCAGGATTGAAAGGCACAAAAAGGAAATTCTTGGGTTCATGGAATAATTTCTATCTCAGTTAGATGTTGGCTACATGTTTATATATTTGTCAAAACTCTGAATTGTCCAGTTAAGATATTTGTATTTACTATGTATAAATTATCTTCCTAATAATAAAATAAAATGAAAAAATAAAATAAAATAATAATAGTCTAACTCAGGGAAGTGAATTATGCCAATAAAAAGCATTCTGGTTATACAAAAGCTGTCAATAAGGAGAAGATAGAAATTATTATTATTATTATTTTTTTTTTTTTGAGAAAGAGTCTCACTATGTTACCCTTGGTAGAGTGCCATGGCATCACAGCTCACAGAAACCTCAAACTCTTGGGCTTAAGCAATTCTTTTGCCTCAGCCTCCCCAAGTACCTGGGACTACAGGCACCTGCCACAATGCCCATCTATTTTTTGTTGTAGTTGTCATTGCTGTTTGGCAGGTCTGGGCTGGGTTGGAACCCACCAGCCCTGCTGTATGTGGCTGGCACCCTAGCCACTGAGCTATAGGCACTAAATCATGAGAAGAGAGAAATTTTGAATAGAAATAGTGAATAGTTTTGAGGATTTTTACAAATAATCAAGTAATGAAGAAATGAATCATTGGACAAAAATTTGAATTTATTATTAATAGGACCTGGAAAGTTGCATTAAAGAAGGCATCATAATATGTTATAACTAGGGCATTGATGACATTGAGGGTAGAGTGGTTTAGGAATGTCATGAATTCAAGAAATATTTAATATCCGTCATTACACAAAAGAAACATGTAATCCTCTGTTCACACTTGAAAGATAATTCAAAGATGTTTTCTCATATTTGATAACAAGTCTGAAATATTGCATAACATTATCAGTAATAAATTTATGAAGCAGAAAGAAACTACTCTCCTAAACTATCAATAATAAAGAACAATTTCAGATCAACCTTGCTAGAAGACTTAATTATCTTTCTATTCTCCAAAGAAGATGGTATTACAAAAATGTTTATCATATGAAAAAGCAATCAAAGAGTACGCTGCCAAAAATGTAGGAAAAATGATTATGGATATCCATCGGGTCTTTAATTAATGAATATATTAGGTTCTTTTTTTGAATTTTGTAATGATTGGAGTGTATTTTAGGATTTTATAAATTGCAACTTGTTATGGTTTCATATTTTAAATAAACACTTCCCTACCAAATACAAGTCATAATTTTGTGATTCTCTTTCTTAATGAGGGTACACAAACTCACATAAGAGACAGTCTCTATAGTCTCTGTGAAACCTGGCTATTCCTCAGCTACGACTCATTCAAGCGCCAGCCAGACTTACAGGTAATAGCAACCTATTATTGCACTCCCAGAACACTGAACCCTTCCTTGGTCTGTGTGTTTCCCTACCCCATACTAACTCCTCCTCACTCCTACTCCCACTTCCTACTAGCTACTTTTTTCCTTGACTTCCCTGTTGAAATAATAGGTTAATTCTCTTTAAATCCTTGAACTGAACCTAAAGTTTAAGAATGGTGTTACAGTTTTCTTACCAGCACTCTTCCACTGTACTTTGCGACAATTTGTCAATGGACTCTGTTGCCTTTTATATACTATCTCCAAACTTCTACAAATAGTACTTCTATTTATAGTGAAAGGAATAAAATTATAATTCTGTATCAATATCAATAGCTAATCCATAAATAACTTAATACTGGTATAGCTCAAAGATATTGCAATACAAATAATGACAATAAGATTTTATAATACAACACTGAACTCCAAACAAGTAAAATGGAAAATACAGAGATCTATTCTAAATTTGTCCCCTTTTTCTCCTGGACCTTACACAATTCACAATGAACAGAAAAATTTTAAGATCTGCAAGATGGTATTTCTGGTGATGAATGAATAGAAAAATTGATCATGGTGGCCTTGGCTTATTTGGCAGAAAGTTTAAAGAAGAGCAATCAGATTATTATGCAGTTATTTAAATTGGCATTTATATACAAAATCATGACAGAAATATTCAAAATACATTTTTTAATTTTTATTAAATTATAACTGTATACCTTACTACATTTATGGGGTACAATGTGCTGATTTTATATACAATTTGGAATGCTTACATCAAACTGGTTAACATAGCCTTCACCTTACTTACTTAATTATTGGATTAAGACATCTATACTCTACATTTAATAGATTTGACATGTACCCTTGCAATATGCCCATAGGTGTGGTCTCACTGTTTACCCTCCCTCTTTCTTTCTTCCCTTCTCCTCCCTTCCCCCTCCTTCAAAACACATTAAATTTAAAGATTGATTACAAAATAGTTTGTATAGAATAAAACTGTACAAACATCCTATATATGTATACAAAGGTCTGGAAGGAAATAAGAAAATGTTAACAGGAGCTCTCTGGACAGTATGACTACTGAGTTTTTTTCTTAACACTTTTCCATAATTATCATGCTTCTACAATTAATGTGCTACATTTTATAGTAAATGAATGTTTAAAATAATGCTTTTAGAAAAGGCTTAATGGTGTGGGACTTATTCACAATTTAATAAATGAGAAATAGGATAATATATATACACATATAAATTATGATCCCAAATATGCAAATATGTGCCCATATACATAAGTACATGCACATGTAAATGCATGCTGTTTAAAGTTTTAAGACTAGCAGTCGCATACTAAGAAAAGATCAGAAGACATTTTAGCAGAAAGTTAACAGAGATTCTTTCTAGGAGTAAAGGAGCGTGTTGGGGATTTTTAATTTTCTCATGTATATTTTCCTATTCAATTTTTCTATAGTTAATATATCCTTATATTTAAATCAAGAAGAAAAAGAAAACAGGAAGGAAAGAAAGAGAGGAAGAAAGGAAGAAGGAAAAAAGGAAGAGGGAGGAAAGGGCAAGAGACAGAGGGAAGAAAGGAAGGAAGAAAGGAAGGGAGGGAGGGAGGGAGGGAAAGAAGGGAGGGAGGGAGAGAGAGAGAGAGAGAAAGAGAGAGAAAGAGAGAGAAAGAAAGAAAGAAAGAAAGAAAGAAAGAAAGAAAGAAAGAAAGAAAGAAAGAAAGAAAGAAAGAAAGAGAGAAAGAAAGAAGTAGAAAGAAGGAGAGAAGGATGGGGGGAAGGAATAGGTATCAGAAGAAAATTTCTGTTTTAAAACAATAATCCTCTCTAGCAAAACTGTATAAAGACAGATCTTTACTATCTCAGTGATCCATTTTCTCAAAATTTAAAGTAATTTCTCTCCTCTTTCAGAGTGTGGGAAAGGATAAATCTCAGTGGCACTTCACTCTGAATACAGAAACAAACAACTGGAGAGAAATTAGATGAATATGGAGAAGTGAAAAACAGCAGCATGAAATCAAAGAAACAACAAACAGATACTCAAAGAGATATGCGTAAAGAAGTGCAGTTAGGTTAGCAGGCTTAGGAATGATTTGAATTTGAATTTGAGTTGTAGAAGGCACCTGAGGAACTCCAATACACACACGACCTGAATCAAAGCATTACAGAAAGCTGTTATCAACTCACCCAACAGAGTCAACAAAGAGTGAGACACTCAGGCACTCACTCTCGCACACAGCCTGAGTTATGAATCAAGACTCTGAAGCAGAGATAGGCTGGAATGCAGGTCTGAAAAATGATCGCCAACTATGTAAAGGGAGAAAGGGGCAAAGAGAGGAGTTCTCAAGTATTCCTGGCAAAATTAAACCCACACAGGAAATGTTTACCATTAATGATATCTACTCTTAAATGAATAATATATGCTTTCTATCAATAATTCTCCCCACACTGTGTGTATTGAGTTATTTCCAGGTATATTTGTGTATATTGGACAAGTACACATAGATATGGTTTATCAAAGAAATACTTGACTATGATAGACTTTAAGGCCATCATTGATGTACTAATACCCAAGAAAAGATCAATGTTCTCTGATTAAATTAAACTGCAACCTAAATGGTTCTGTATAAAAAGAAATTTAGGTAAGCAGGGTTATAGGTTCACCACTTTAAATTGAAGCCTATATCATTTTAAACACAAAACAAAAAGGCCGAAGTGTCCTCTGAATAGTACTTCTTTATGGTTATTAATCAGTATGTATTATGCATTTGATTAGCACAGAAGTATTTATTTCATCTACAGCAGTTCTCAACCTGTGGGTCATGACCCCTTTGTAACAATTAAAATACATTCGGCGTATCAGATATTTACAATGTGATTCATAACAGTAGCAAAATTATAAAGTAGCAACAAAAATAATTTTATGGTTGGTGATCACCACAACATGAGGAACTGTATTAAAGGGTCATGGCATTAGGAAAGTTGAGAACCACTGATCTAAATAAATTGAATTGAGGTGAGTATTATGAAATTATCAAAACAACACAGAGAAGTTTTCAGCTGCATTTCATCCCTAAATTAGGAAGACTTTATTACTGGACCCCTTTTAGTACTGGACCATACAAGCAGCCCCTTTCAGAGGAGGTCCTCACCACTAGTGCTAAATTAAGTGTAATTGTTGAGGCTGGACTCCAGTACATGGGGGGGAACTAAAAACGGGACCAAAATCACTCCTTAACTTTTGGAGAGTAATAGCATTTATTCATTTCTAACCTATGCTATATTTCAGCCAGTGATTCATTTCTAAAGAGCCATTTTCAAAAATCATATTAACCATTTACCCTTCTACCCATGAGGTAGTCATTTTGGAGAAAACCAAAACAACTCTTGGTTGTTTGAACCTAATCTCTTTTTAAATCTGCTATTTACACTAATATAAAGGTTTGTTTTTTTCCCTAATAAGTGTGAAAGATCTAATTCTAGGGGGAAAGTATGCACATATGGAAAGAGTTGTTTTGGTTTTCCCCAAACAGACTACCTCATGCAACTTGCAAACTGAGCAGACAACAGATATGGAATTAGATAAAACATGCAAATGTTTTAGATAAATTAGATAAAACATGCAAGATAAAACATGCAGATATGGAATTAGATAAAACATGCAAGAATTTTAATGATTATTAAAAAGATACAGTCACAGGGATATGCAGTTGTTACAATGAGCCATAACCCAGTATGGTTCTTTATTTAAACATTTTTATGGTATTTAGAAGGAGCAATATCATCCTCTTCTACTTTCAAAGGTACCCAAATAAGAACACGAGTGCTGAGAAGTATACTACTTCTGCAACTAAAGATTCTAATTTCAAGTCTTTGAATTACTTTTAGAAATCTGACACAAAAGAAAGTTGACCCTGCTACAAGAGAATTTTGGATACAAAATGTTTAATCATTAATAATTTATTGAAATTATTATAAAGATCATATGAATGTGAAGTCCTGGAAAAATGATGAAAAAAGTTTCTCTATTCAATTTTGTTGTAGAACTTACACAACAAAGAGAAAAAGAGAGTCTCATTCATAAACTTGCTCTCTCAGCTTAAGAAATATCCCACTCTCCAAAAATCTATTGCTCTTTACCTACTTTTTGGTGCTTGTAAACAACAGATAAGCAACAGAAAATTTGGTAATCATACAATTGAACAGTCTTCCAGGAGGCATCCAAATTTACACAGAGGAATTGTTTTAATACAATGGCAGCTCTAAAATGTAAAAGAAGAGATGAAAATGTGAGTGCTCTGGTGCTTCTTGCCTATTCAAATTTGATATCCACTCCCATTTACCAGAAGTAGGATAGCATTACATGATACCCTGCTTCATAAAGTTGTTCATCCCTGATATAGATATTATACTAATTCCATTCTCTAGATAAGGATGTGTACAAGGTCAAAAATAATAGAGGCATGAAGTCAAGATGAATTTTAATTCCTGGTCCTCAAGAATTCCATTAAGTTATATGGTTTCCCACAACCACAGTTCTACCAATCAATTATATTGATAGTCTCAAGGAAACAATCAACCCATAATATTAAAATAACAAATAAGTGTTTCTGTTTAAGGGAATGAAATGCACAACTTTAAAAACAGTGACTGATAAGATGAAGTTCATGTTTCATAGAGTGTTCTGTGGCATTTTCCAAGTATGATAATATGATAAAAAAAATTTATCCTCAAATAATAGTCTAGCAGAAACTTAATATGGTCACACTGAGAAAGAATGAACAGATGGGTGGATAGATAATTTTGTATATATTTAACATCTATTGAATACTACATTTCACCTACTGTTTTAGATGCCATCCGGTAAAGTATTTGCTCCCAAGGAAATGAGTTCTGTGCCAAAGACAGTGATAAGAAGGTAAGAGCCTGGAATATGCCAGAGAAAATAATACAGGGTGAGCTTGGAAATGTAGACAGGTCTCAAGTAAAATGTGATTTTAGAAGCCATGACTCTCATTTTATGAATTGAAAACCAACATAATCTACTTTTGTAAAAAAAAACCACTCAGATCATTGTCAGGTTTGCAGAGGAACAAGCAGGGAAATATTATCCTAGAGTCTACTGCCAGCAGGAGGCATTGATAGTTTAAACTGAGACAGCATCTACGAAGGTGGAAAAGAGACCAGATTCCAGCTAGATTTATAGGTTTGACAAATATCATAGTATTAGCTGATGGGTAGCAAGTGAAAGTTATAAGGAAGATAAAACAAGGGGTTGAGCTACTGATTGGATGACAGTGTCATTTACAGAGTTCAAAGGCACAGAATACTTTCAGACAATCAGGGATAGCATTTTGGCCATTTTAATTTTGATGTGCCTGTTATGCATCTGAGATAAAGCAGTTGGATATATAATCTGGAGATGTAAACTGGAGATCTATAAGTGTGTGTACGTGTATGTGTGTGTATATATTATATATACACATACATATAGTATGTATTTCATATATGTGCGTATATATACATATTTATATATAATTATATGTGTGTATATATACAGAGGGTGCCAAAAACGGGACACATTCTAAGAAAAGGAAATTATTAAAATTGTAATATTAAATATATACTAATGACAAAAGATGAATGCAAGTCAAGTTGAGCATTTCTTGTAATGGCAGAAGTCAAACATGACTTGAGTATTACAAATTTAATACAAATTTATTTTTGACACCCTTTGTATATATACCTGTAGGAAGGGAAAAGAAGCCATACACAGAAAAATAATTTAAGGAGGTTTATTTATGAGCCAAATTTGAAGACCATGACCCAGAGGTACACCCAAGAAGTCTTGAGCATGTGGACTCAAGGTGGTAAGGTTACGGTTTGGTTTTATACATTCAAGGGATGGTGGGGTTATAGTTTGGTTTATACATTTTAGGGAGACAGATTACTGATGAGGTCATAAATCAATACATGGAAAATATACATTTGTTTGACCTCAAAAGATGGGATATCTGGAAGCAGGGAGCTTGCAGTTTGTAGGTAGATTTAAAGATTCTGTAGCTGACAATTGGTTGAAAGTCAGGTTCTGTCTAAAAGACCAGGAGTCAGTGAAAAGAAATGGTTCAGATAACATGTCTGTTAATTAGAGACACAGTATCATACTGACTCCTGAAGTGGTTTGTTAGGTATGTTAAGGGCCTGCAGGTAGGTCTTACCTAGCTTCAGGCCTATTAGTGAATCACGAAGGACGTCTCTAAGAAGGGGAGGGAGGCCTGATGACGTGGGTCTGATCTCTTTTCTCATGGCCAGCAAGTCAGTTTTAGGGATCTTCTTGGTGAAAAGGGGGGTCCAATCAGTCAGTTGCTGAGGAGGGAGCCTGAAGATTTTATTTTAATTCACACCTGTACATACATAAAATCATCCTGGGGCTGAGTCACCCTAGTGAGAGTGTATAGGGAAAAGTAAGAGAGACAATCTTTAAGTTTTGGAGGCATTCCAGCCTTCAAAGTTTGAGTAAGTAGAAGTAGTAGTATCAGAAGACTAATAAATAGCCATTAATTTAAATGAAGAGTAAGGACAATGAGAGGTCATAGACACCAAGGATTCCAAGAAGAGAGGAGTTGTCTACAATGTTGAATGCTGCTGAAAAGTCAAGTGCGATGGAGCATCACCCGATTTGGCATGAAGTGGATTATTTGGTAATTTAATAAATAATTTCAGTGGAAGTATATGGACAATATCTGGAGTGGAATGCAAAGACGAGTGAATTCGAGGTGAAGATGTGGTAATGTGTGTACATAACTCTTGAGAATTTTTTTGGTACAAGACATCAGAGAAATTGAAAGACAGCTAGAGCTGATCATGTGGCTTTCTTGTTGTATATGTGATGGTGTAGTCTATATACATTAAAGTTAAATACGTATGATACTAAATGAAGCATGTTTATAAATTAATGGGAATCATACCAAAGAGATGGAAACAATGAAGATTTGATGATTGTGGAGAGGGGATAATTGCTAGTGGTAGGTCTCTAACAAGAATGAGAGTGCAGAATAAAAAACAGTAGGTCAGGCCAGGATAAAAGCAAAAACTCTTTTTTTCATTGTCAAAAGTGGGAAGAACAGAGTATGGTCTCCACGCAGAATACGGGTACATTCTCTGAGAGTTTCCAAATTCAGTGAATTCTCAGGTGAAGGGCATAGGGTGAGATGAAGCAGAGATGCCTTGAGTGGGCAGGGTAGCAGCATAAATTGCAGGGCCCAACAGCAAAATGAAAATTCAGGGTTCCTTGCTCAAGATGCAGGAAAATGGTATTAAAAGTACAAAATATACACTTTTCTTCTCCTATCAGCATTCCATTGTCTGCTTGTTATTAATATTGTTCTATGTAAAAAAAATCAAAATATTGAATAAGTATTATAGCTTGAATTTAACTCTTTATTATTATATTATACAACACCAGTTTAAACTGGAAAAATTAGAACATTAAATCCTTTAAAGAAATACTAAAATGATATAATTTGCATCCCACAGCTAATCTTCATAGGGTACTTTTCAAGCCAGCTGGAATAAACAATGCAGACTAGATTTTGAAAGGTTAGAATTCAGAAAAGATGGCCCTGCCCAGGGATGGAGCCAGCAGAGGAGACACCAGTTCTCACAGTAGGCTGGTGTCCCCTCCCCAGCTGCTAGACTGACATAGGGCACCCTGGCCAGGGTGGCTGTAAGGAAGTTAGATCAGTTCTCTCTCCTTCCCACAGACTGTTGCTACGATCATAGCAAACATGCCTTGCCCCGGCCCTGAAACTCCTGTGTGCCCAGATGTTCTCAGTGTCCAGCCCAGGGTGGGCTCAGGAATTCTTCCATCTGTCCTTGGACTGTTCCTGGACTGGGTGCGCCTAACCTGACAGCTCAGTGTAAAAAGCTGCTACCACATCCTGCCCAGAGGAAAGAGAGCAACAGTGAATGGATCGTCCCTCAAGTAACACAGTGCAGTCACTGCTCTAGATAGAGTAACAGCCTTCCTGGGATGACGTGCAGAGAGGGAGGCCGGGCAGGGTGGGGGTGTTAGGGTGACTGATGTCCTAGAACCCTAGGAAGCAGGTGTCAAGACAGGACCCTGCATGAGTAAAGACTCCAAGTGCCTGGCCACTGCTCTGTCACCCCACAGGACTTCACTTATGTTTGCATAAGTTCCATGATAACATTAAGAGCTTGATATATAAGTGTGAGTTATTATAAATTGGTTTCACAGTATGGGGTGGGAGGGACAGTAGGGGATAGTAGGGGGACCACAACTATGGAGCACACTGCAAGTACAAGTTGGTTCTACCATGTGTAGAACACAAATGTCCTAATGCTATAATTGGGTAAATGAGGTGAAAGCTATGCTGATTAGTATAAGCACTCCAATTTGTACAAATAATTCAACACACTGAAATTGGCATAAATGTATTTATGATCTGTGTACAAAAGACTTAATAAAAATGAATAAGTAAAATAAAAAAACCATTAAGAGCTTGAAGGTAGTGACCACAGGTGACCAAAGACCATTAAACTCCAGTGTGGGGAGTAGGTGAGGAGATTCAGAGCACAGGGCTTTGTGTATTTGCACTGGCTGCACACCCATGAAGACAATCCTGTGTGCAAGTGTTTAAAAGAGATCATTCTGATAGGGGAAACGTATATTGGCTTCACCTTTGTAAAATCAAATTAGTAATATAGTTTAGTTGAAAGACATTTGTCTATGAATCTCATGTTTCTGCATATCTTGTGATCTTGCAAGCAGAGGCACTGTCTTTTGTTCCAGGTTCTTTGTAAGAATACTCATATAGTGAACTGCCTTGGAAGCTGGAGATAGTGGCTTTATCTGAGCAAAGAAGCAGCGTGCTTTTTGCTCATTACACAAGATTCAGGTTTCTTAAGCCCAGGCTTCCCATCCTGTAAGTTGCTTGTTATGTGTGCATGTTTCATCTAGCCTTCTTCCTGTCTCTCCGTGGGAATTGGAGCTTAGGGAACTGGGGAAAAATGTGGATATTCTGGCTATCATTTAGGCTGCCTCATTCATCTCTGGCATGAAAATCTTGGGTCATCTATCACCATCCATTAAAGTATGGCAGGCACAGTTGTTAGCTTGCAAGTAAGGTAAAATTTCCAGTTCTTGAAACATTTGATTTAGTTCTGTACTCTCTGATGAAAACTTTCCAGGAATAATTGAATTTGCAAAACACACTCTAAAATTCAGGTCATTATCCTTCCCCTTTTAGCAGATCCAGTAAATGCAGGCACACTGTCTGGAAAATGAGCATCTCACTTCTGAAACAATGTTTCACAAAATGTTTCACTTCATTATAATTGATGATACGCACATACACATAAAGTTGGCCATGGTGATGTAAGTTCAAAGTAATACTGCTTTACTGAAAAATGCTAGTGAAGAAGACTGGAACTTTTTCTGAACTACTGTATTAATGTAATGTACATTATAAAATACATAGAAATAAGATAAATATGAAAGGCTATAAATGACATACAACAAAACTTTCTTATGTTCTCTTCCTCCCTGCTACTGGATCATCTGCGACCCTATGTCATGAACACACCCAGTTTAGAAATCACTATTTCAGTATGGTGCTTTACAAATCTGTAAACAGTAGATAGGTATATAGTTTTTCCAATACATATGACTATGGAAGTGTTTTACCCCTGGATAAAATACTCATTCTAAGATGAGTATTTATTAGAAATAGACTGACTGTGAAACCTAATTCCCTATGTGATGGTATATGGAAGTGGGGCTTTGAGAGATAATCAGGCTATCCCTTGTCCTTATGAATGGATTAGTCAAAGTTTAAGAAAGAACCTAGAACTCCCTTGCCCTTTTTGCCCTGTAAAAACCAAGCAAGAAGTGGGCCCACACCAGAATCTGAATATGCCAGGGCCTCGCTTTTAGACTTCCCAGACTCCAGCACTGTGAGAAATAAATATCTTTTGTTTGGAAGCCGCCTCAGATGTGGTATTCCGTTGTATCAACCTGAGCAGAATTAGATAGTGCCTTAAAAGTATTGCTGTAATTTTCAGTGGTTTCAAACTAGTAGCCTAGAACAGTTTCATTTATTATAATTGGGTTTGCATAACTTTATTCAGCAATGCGATTAATGTGTAGTTTATATATTTTTAACAAATTTTTGAGTTACAGATCTTCTTTATTCATTTCTTTATCTACCATACATGGCATGAAGACTTTTCTATGTTTTATCTTCACTTGGACTGGCTTTGAATACCACACAAACTTTAGTGTTATGCTTCATGGTCTTAGAGGACCGTAATTTCTTCAGAATAGACAGGCGTATTTAGACCAGGGACAAGTGGAATAGCTCATTTGAATTACACCTACACCAAATAGTTATGCAAGGTAAGAGAAACTTAATGCCCGTTTCCACCATTGTTTTAGGACTACTTGTGCCAAACAACATGATCTCTATATTATGTATGATTTTCACATTCAAGAGGGTTATCTCTCTGCCAGGTCTAGGGGAGATACATTGTTGGCTGCTGCAACAACTAAGAATAAAGGATGTTAATTTGTCATCTCCATTTCTATACCACCTCCATTAATTAGAGATTAAATTTTTCAGAGTATTTAAAATTTTAAGTTTACTTCAGACTTTCCTATTGGATTTTAAATTATCTATAACACAAAAAAATCATTTCATTGTTTCAGAAATTCTCACAGCGAAGGCAACGTTAAATATCGCAAAGTACATAATAATTATATTAATCCAGTATAATTTGCTTTGCTTCTGTGATCCAGTGAAAGAAATGGAAGAAGAGAGAAAGAAATATGTAAACAGGGTTAGTTCCTTCTTTTATTTGAGACATTTTCAAATGTTAGCCAGAAAAGGAAGGCATTTTGCAAGGTGTTGTGCCCACTGGAATTGCATTGCCATTCATCCTATTCCCACAGGGAGAGAGTGGATGAGATAGTAATTGATTTCTTCCAAGAGGAACCATCACCCATGACTCTTGCTGTTCTTATACATCATTAGGCAGACAAGAGAAAGTTTCCTAATGGGATTTTAGATTCTCTTGGACCTAAAAACGTGTATTCCACATGTTTTAATTATTAAATTTTCAAATTGTGTGATACCTCATGATGTTGTTCTCAGCGAACTGATAGAGATGAGAGCAGTGGTTAGTGATATTGAACAGAATCAAAATCGAGAGTCTAGTGTGTACAGTATCTAGAAGGTGGCATTTTGCTACAGATAAACATAGGTGTGGAGTAGTCTTAAGATAGAGATAAAATGTAAAATGTCTCAGTGTGGGGACAATAAACAGAAGGTAAGACAGACCTAAGAATTATCCATGCTGAGTGATTTTCATCCACATCTACATTTTTCTCTTGAACCTTTAGGAACTAAGAGGGCCTGTTTGGTACTCCTTAATTAATCCTAATACGTGAACTTCACTGCACTACCGGAAGGAGTCAGAATCAGAGAATGCAATGGTAAATTTTCAGATAAATGAATAGACTTGCATTAGGTTTTCAATGGCTCCTGTAACACACAGAACTTTAGAAAGAGGACAGTTTAAATACTACCGTCTAACCAAAATTATTATTTTTTCCTTTTCTCTCTCTTTCATATAGAGAGAAATAATTCCATATAGAGAGAATATAGAGAGAAATATTTCTATATAGCAAGAATATATGTACAGAAATATTTTATATGTAATATTTTATATGTAATATTCTATCTATAAAATAATATTTATCTATGTAATAAACTTATATATAAGTAATAAAGACATATGTTCCACATATATATTTCTATGTACACATAGCAAGAAAAATATATATAAATATATGAATTTTATTGTGTCTCTGTGAGAATAAGATGCAATCCTCCCTTTCAGGATGCCACCGCACTCTATTTTTATGGCTTGTACTTCTGTCAGGCTTAAATAGAGTCGGATGAAGAATTATATACGGTTAAACGACTCGTCTGTAACAAAGCACAAAAGCTTGAGAAAGGAGCGAGCTGTCAGATGAACAGTAGAGCTTCTCCTACCTCCAGGTATTGATAGTCTAAAACCTTAAAAGATTGAAGATCTATTTTTCAAAATGTAGAACACAGAGTTCTCTCTCTTTTTCTCTCTCATTGCCGCTAAGGAAGAACTAAATTAATAATTTGAGTGCAAGGTCTGGAGTTTATTAATAGCACAGGAGACACATATAAGCAGAAAGAGAATGCAGAGCAGTGCTGATGATAGCTACCACTAAATTTTAAAACCACCTCCTCTGCACAATTAAATTCAGGGCTGAACATTTGGAAACAGGAGTAGCTGGTAAAAAATTTCCACAGCTTTCCCAGAATGGAAAGCTTCCAAAACTTGTAAATACTATGGATGTGATGAGGGCAGAAGTCAGAGCCATGGGCTCCTGATTCAGTTGACATGTAGACGTACCAGCTGGAATATTGCAGTTCCTCAAGACAGTATTACTGTCTCTGATTGGGGATCTAAGAGGTTGCTCTGCTTATGCAAATATTGAATAGCTGGCTTTGAGTTTCTAACTTTGTTCCTCAAGGAAAATTTAAATCCTTTTATAACAATGTTGATTTCCCCTTATAACCACATTGTAATTACAAACAAAAGTTTCTTTTGTAGTATCAAAATCTATGTTCACAGCTGTCATTCTTGAGCCTGGCAATATTAGCTTTGTTTCCTTATTTGAAACAGCATCGATACTGAGTGGCTAAGTTAACGGAGGCCGAGGCGGTTCTAACTTTCTTTCATTTCAGCGTAACTACTTTTCTGCTGATGAATTAAATAGCAAGACTTTTTTCAGGTTGTGTTTTAAGGCTGTACCCTAGAGAGGAATTCCAGAATCAACTTAGTCAACAGAGCTGCACTTCTTCGCCTACATTTCATTGAATGTGATCTTTCCGCAAAGTGCTTTGTAGAGAAGTTGGTAGGTGATACAGTACACCCGTAAATAGACAGGAGAATTATGTCAGGACACTTGGGTGGTGGAAACAGAACAAACACTGCCGCTACTTATCAAAATTACCATCAAGCTGTTCTTAAGGAAACTTATCCAAAATATTTTGTCAGTGAGAGTAGATTCACTTACTCGTCATTACAAACATAAGCAAAAAAATCACTTGTAGAAGGATTACTTTTAAATATTTACTTGAGCATCAAATGTTGCACCAGAAGTGCTCTTGTTTGTTAATTTACTTTCTCATTTTTTAGCTTTTAAGCCATTTTAGCCTTCTATATTAATACTTTAAAAGCCATTTTAGCCTTCTCTATTAATACCCTTCAACAAATTTAAATGCTCCCCAATAATAATAATACAACTTCTAAAAAGACCAGGAGAAAAAACATTCTATTGAGACCTGCAACACACAGAATTATTAGGGAGAATAATAAATTATTGTTTTAAGCCACTAAGTTCTGGGTGATTTGTTAAGTAGCAACATATATCTAAAATGCCTAACATAGCAAATAATAAATTATTGAAATTCGTTCAAAAGTTTTCTGCATTTCCATATTGATACCATAGTGTGACAAAAAAATTACAGCTTGTTCTCCCACTCAGTATTAAGGGAGATTTCTCTCTCTCACTATCGCTTTGTCTCTCTAACACAGTGGTTCTCAACCTTCCCAAGGCCACAACCCTTTAATACAGTTCCTCATGTTGTGGTGACCTGCAACTATAAAATTATTTTTGTTGCTACTTCATAACTGTAATTTTTCTGCTGTTATGAATCATAATGTAAATATCTGATATGCAGGATGGTCTTAGGCGATCCCTGTGTAAGGGTCATTCGGCCCACAAAGGGGTCACAACGCACAGGTTGAGAACCTCTGCAGTCTAACACATACAGACACACACACCATCCACACACACAAAGTCTCATTCACATATGCATTTAAAATATAATCAAATGGATTCCCACATGAAGAGAATAAAAGATACAAACAAGTTTCATTCATTCAAGCAGAGAGAGATATTGCAGTACTAGGAATGTGATGACCATCTGAGTAATCAAGCATTGCGCATTCTCACACATCAGGAGAAATAAACTAGAAAAACTTGTTGGAAAATAATAGGTCAATATCAAAATTTAACATTTTTCAATCTAGTAATTCAATCATTGGGCATTTATCCAATAAAAAGACTGCAATAAATATAGGGATTATTATCAACTTATATATCAAATAGACTATTGAGTGTAGAATTGTGTATAGAAATTAAAATATCCAAATAAATCCCACCTACCCACAAATGAGAAAATAATTACATGATTTATAAAAATAATCAATATTAGGCAAAAGTTTCAAATACGAATAAAATAAGTTCTTAATTTTTCTAGGATAAATTAAATAAGGGAAACAAAGGTATGTTGTTCAATGGTATGAAATAAGTGGAGTGTTTGATACTGTCTGCAAAAAAGCATGTATTTGTCTTTTCTTGAACACATGAATTTTTAAGAACACGACATGACTAAAGCCATGAAAATAAACAATGTTGGTGAGTGAGATAGGGAAAGAGAAAATGGAAGAGTGACATTAGTTAATCATAGAAAACATTTTTATTGCTTTTCCATTGTCATATGCATGAGATTATGTACATATATATCCTATGTTCATGCATTGAACTTGGTACTTTCTCACATATTTAGTCCTTTCCTTCACATTCCTTCTGTCATTACTTTCATTACAAAAGAGCATTCATAGTATTTCTCTTTCAATAAAATTTAACAAACATTTGTTAATTGTCTTTTAAAAGAAAGGCAATGTAAATGGGTATGCTTTTGAAACAAAATTGCAACCTTCAGGAATATAGTTCAAGGCGTTGTTTTTCAAACTATAGTTTTACTAATTAGTGGTTGGAGAAATCAGTGTATGAGGCAGAAATCAATATTTTATTTATTTATTTTTTTATTGTTTTAGGTTAATCAAAGGTGCAAAGAATTAGGTTACACTGTTTGCATTTGTTAGGTAAAGTCCTTCTTATAGTTGTGTCCCACCCCCAAGAGGTGTGTTGTACACCCCAATGTTGTGCCCACTAAGTGGGAGCACACCCGTCATCCTTTCTCCCTTCTCCCCACTTCTTTTACCCCCACCCCACCCTTTGAATTGATTTGAGGTTTTTCTCTTATGTGGGCGTGTATTAGATCATCTACTGGTTTCACATTAGAACTGAGTACGTTGGATTCTTGCTTCTCCATTCTCGTGATACTCTACCGAGAAGAATGTGTTCCTCCTCTATCCATGTTAACACAAAAGATATAAAGTCTCCATCTTTTTTATGGCTAAATAGTATAGTTTTCCATGGTGTATATATACCACAGCTTGTTAATCCACTCATAGGTTGGTGGGCATTTAGATTGTTGCCACATTTCAGTGATTGTAAATTGAACTGCGATAAACAGTCTAGTGCAAAAGTCCTTATGATAAAATGACTTTTTTTTTTTTTTTCTGGGTAGATGCCTAGTAATGGGATTGCAGCATCAAATAGGAGGTCTAATTTGAGTTCTTTGAGGATTTTTCATGCTTCCTTCCAAAAAGGCTGCATTAGTTTGCTGTTCCACCAACAAGAGTGTTCCATTCTCTCCACATCCACGCCAGCATCTGCAACTTTGAGACTTTGTGATGTGGGCTATTTTTACAGGGTAAAAGTGATGTCTCAAGGTGGTTTTGATTTGCATTTCTCCGCAGATCAAGGATGATAAGCATTTTTCCAAATGTTTGTTAGCCATTCGTCTCTCTTCATCAGAGAAAATTTTGTTCATATCTCTTGCCTAGTGGTAGATGGGATTGTTTGCCCTTTTTTTTGCTGATTAATTTAAGAGACATCAATATTTTTATATAAATATATTCAATATAATAAAATACATATGTAGAAATGAAACAAGAAAAATCAAAATTCATTATATTAAGAGATGGTGTGTCCTGTCTTAGTTAACTTTTGATGTACATGTGTGTGTTTCTAGCCATGCATGGTTTGTGATGAATATTCATATCCTTAGTAACAAACCATCAGCTGCCAAAGACTATGTTGTCTTTTTGCCAACTGACTGTTGGCCAACTAGCCTGAACAACCCTATTTCAAGTTCGATTTACATATTTCAATGCTGTAGAACTTGGTGATGAGTGAGCACCTAGATCTCTAACAAAGAATAAAATAGCCAAATAAATTTTAAAAATCTAATGCTGGGAACACTTTAGAGAGTAGATGTCATAAAGAGATCACATAAGCTATATTCCCAAAGGAGACAAGTCCCTTGGAGGATAGGCAGAACACACTCTCATTTTGTGTGGCATGAGTCAGGAAGAGAGTAAGAGCCAGCTTCCATAAAAGCAGATCAAAAGAACAGAACTGAAGTGTCTCAAATCATTCAAGACCTAGTGAGGGGTAATGTGACAATTTGGAGTAATGCGACAATCTAGATTACTTGGGAACCTCAGGTTTAAGGGAATTTTCATCCACTCATGAGGTCTTTTTCACAAGCCTTCTTGGAATTCTCACAGAAAACTGGAGGCAAAACAACGGATCTATGAATCCCACCAGATTATATGGAATTTAAGACCAGGACTAGGGTTGAGACTGGAGCAGCAGTATCTGGAGATATCATTTGTGCTTCCATCAGGACCTGTGTGAGTATAGGTTAGTCAAAGTCACTGCCATTGCATTGGAGGCTGCAATAGCCACAAATATCCTAACATTATTGTATCCTTTTCTGATGCATGGCAAAATCCATCTTCAGAGGGGGAGAAAGCAGGAGACACCTCACACATCAAAACCTGACCTGGGCTTGGCGCCCATAGCTCAGTGGTTAGGGTGCTGGCGAGTTCAAACCTGGCCCAGGCCAGCTAAACAATGACAATTGCAACCAAAAAATAGCTGGGTGTTGTGGTGGGCACCCGTAGGCCCAGTTATTCTGGGAGCTGAGGCAAGAGAATTGCTTAAGTTCAAGAGTTTGAGGTTGCTATGGTCTGTGATGCCATGGCACTCTACCAAAAACTTGCCCTGACCCCAGGCAAACTCAACTGCTACAAGGCTACATCCACATATACATGGGCAAAAGCACTCTGCAACTAGGAAAGTAGAATTGTATAAGTGTGCTCAGGATCCTGCACTCACACAGGCAGAGTTCATTGCCAAAGGGGAGAAGAGAATGGGCCTAAGAGATATCCTTGAATAAGGAGAACTGATTATTTGCCTTTACAGAAGGAGTAGGAATGCTGAGAAATTCTCACCATTACACTTTACTTGAAATAAAAATATTTTAACATATATTCTCATAAATTCAAAATCTATATATTAAACCCTAAAAAAGAGTTTTTCAATCTTGGCATTATTAACCAGTGGTCTCCAACCTTTTTGGCACCAGGGACTGTTAAAGCCAATGAAAGACAATTTCAATTTCATGAAAGACAATTTTTCCATGGACTAAGGTCAAAAGGGATATATTTGGAATGATTCAAGTGCATTATATCCCCACTTCAGATCATCGGACCTTAAATTCTCATAAGAAATATGCAACCTAGATTCTTCTCTTGTTCAGTTTAAAGCAGGGTTTGCACTCCTATGAGAATCTAATACTACCGCTTACCTGATGGGAGGCAGAGCTCAGATGGTGATGTGAGTAATGAGGAGCAGCTGGAAAAACAAGGTGAAGCTTCACTGGCTAACCTACCGCTCACCCCCTGCTGTGTGGGCCAGTTTCTAACAGGCTGGTACTGGGCTGTGGACTGAGGGGTTGGGAACCACAGCTATTAACATTGTGAGATGGATAAAACTTTGTTGTGGAGGCTGCCATGTGCGTTATGGAATGTTAATCAGGATCCCTGGCCTCTACCTGACAAATGCCAGTAGCACCTCTCAGTTGTAATAATAAAAAGGTCTCCAGATATAATATTGCCAAATGTTCCCTGGGGGGTGCAAAATCACAACAGGTTGAGAACCCTGGCCAGGATCAATGATAGATTAGATAGATAGATAGATAGATAGATAGATAGATAGATAGATAGATAATGCCTACATATAGTAACTAAGAAAATGCCATGAAGGCTACATTGAACAGTTTGATGAGAATATTTCAGATTGTATATGAATCCCACACACTGTACCCCTTGATTGCACTAATGTACACAGCTATGATTTAGCAATAAATAAATTTAAAAAAAATTCAATAGCTTTCACCTGCTTATAGCCTTTCTCACTTTTGAGGCAGAGCAACGTGTTTATTACCAGTGAACTCAGGTTTATTAGTAAGTGCAATTACTGCACCCAACCTCAACTGGAGAGGACTCAGGATTATCTATATAGTATTACTAATCTTATTTTAAATTACAATAGATTTTCTTGTTGGAAGAGAAGGGGTTGCCATTAGAGATAATCTGCACACTGCATAGTTCAAGGCCTCTATTACCTCTTAGCCCACAGCAAGCAATGACAATGACAGCCATGTTTTACTTAATGCTAAGTCTTCTGGGGAATACAATCTCTGAGGGTTTACAACAATGTATGACACACGTAAATATTAGCACACACTTTGTGGTGGGTAAAAAAGAACTTCTAGCTAATAGAAAAAGGTCCACATTCCTTACCACACATAGCCCTCACAGCCTTCTGCCGTCTGATCTAGCTACCTGCTAACCTCACCTCTCACCAGCGCCTTCCTCTAGCACCCTACCCTTCTATCCTTCCAGAGCTCCAAGGGAGCTATGCTTTTCTGTACTTCCAAGCCTCCCCTTGCTAGGGCCCTCCTCCTTGGAGCCCACTCTGCATGCTGTGAAACTGCTACACTTAACTGCATATGCTTGACTCCATGTCTTTTTAGAGCATGGATCAAATTTAGCCCCTGGGCCAAAGTGTGCAAACCCCTGATACTGGGTTCCTAGAGGTCAGGGAACCTATCTGATTCATCTTTGTTGTGTCTAGCATCTAACACAGTACTTCATGTCTAGGGAGCATGTTATAAATCACTGTGCATCACTGATTACATATAGACTCTCCATCTGCAGTGTTTTAGAAAAAATTCTAATGCTATAGCTGTCAGATTCACCCTAGGCTGCCCCACTCAACTTACCAGCCATATTCATGCCCTCCTCATCTAGGTCCTGTCCGCTGTCATAGCGAGTCTTTTTCTTGGGATCTGAAAGGATGGTAAAGGCCTCTCCGACTTCCTTGAACTTCTTCTCTTCCTCCTTCTGAACCTCAGCACTGGCTCCACTGTGCCTATCTAAAGGGTGGAATACCAGAAAAACTCAGATGAAATGAAGAGTCTCAAGAAAACAAAGTTTAGGGGCAGCGCCTGTGGCTCAAGGAGTAGGATGCCAGCCCCATATACTGGAGGTGGTGGGTTCAAACCTGGCCCTGGCCAAAAAAAAAAAAAAAAAAAAAAAAAGTTTAAGAGAAAAATCACTTTATGAGGCTGGGCATGGTACACTCTGGGAGGCTGAGATAGGAAGAGTGCTTGACTTCAGGAATTTGAGACCAGCCTGAGCAAAAGGGAGACCCTGTCTCTACAAAAAATAGACAAATTAGCCAGGCTACTGTGGCAGGCTCCTGCAGTCCCACCTACTTGGGAGTCTGAGGCAGAATTGCTTGGACCCAGGAAAGTATGAGGTTGTGAACGAGGCTTACATCGTGGCACTCCAGCGTGAGCAACAGAGGGAGACTGCCAAAAAAAAAAAAAGAGGCTCGACACCCGTAGTACAGTCATTATGGTACCAGCCACATACACCAAGGTGGCAGGTTTGAACCCAACCCAGGCCAGCTAAACAACTGTAACAAAAAAACAGCCAGGCGTTGTGGCAGGCACCTGTAGTCCCAGCTACTCAGGAGGATGAGGCAAGAGAACTGCTTAAGTCCAAGAGTTTGAGCTTGCTGTAAGCTGTGACACCACAGAACTCTACTGAGATTGGCGAGACTCCGTCTCAAAAAAAAAAAAAAAAAAGGAGAGGGAGGCAGAGGAGGGGAAGGGACATAAAATAAAAAAAAGAAAATAAAAATCTCTGTCCTATTATATTTTGGAATTTGGTACTTCCCAAAATTTGGAGGGCACAGAACTGTCAATACTTTATTCTCAGCTGAAGAATAGCTTCAGCTATTCTCTGAGGCTTCCCCTCTGGACTGGTTTTTGCAGTAGGCCTGCCCTGAAAGTTTTCCAGGCCCCCTCACTTCACCAGCTCTACCTGGATGGTGCATCAAGGCCCGTTTCCGATAAGCTTTCTTGATCTCATCCTCAGAGGCATTTTTGTCTACTCCCAGAATCTTGTAGTAATCTTTCCTCTTACTCTTCTTCAGTTCCAGCTGTGCATTTTTTAGGAGTTGTTTGTGTTCTAGAAGGAGACGTTTGGCATCAATGGACAAATCTGATTCTGGTTTCCCCCCTGCCAATTCCCAGCCTTGTTGCCTAAGAGTTAGAAGTCCTGTTTACCATTTCTGGGGCTTTTTATGGTGCTTTCTTCTTGAGATAAGAAAAAAATCTATTTATACTTAGGTTCCTCATATTAGCCTCATCATACTGAAAAAAAGTGAAAGTGAAAGGGAGGGTCTGGGACCAGGAAATAGTTGCCTCTTGCTCTTCCCCCAGATCTCTGCTCATTTCTTCCTGACTGGGGATCAGACAAGATCTAGGTACATCCTTGATCCCTGAATCAAACTACCTTGTGTCCAGTTTCAGGGCCGACATGTAAGACCACACAGTTCCCTGAGAAACAAATGCTCCCCAACTCCTTTACCTTTCGTTTTCTCCGTCTGATACACTTTCTCATAGTCCCGCACTGCTTCTTCATACTGTTCTGTGTCCATGTAACTGAGAAGGAAATACAGGGCAATACAGCGCTCAGACATAAATAGCAATGATCTTCAGTATCACTCTAGGGCAAGAGGCATGGCTGAAGCAGGAGACACACACTTTTGGTAAGAAGTGCTTCATGAAACAGGAGGCCTTAATCTAGCAATGAAAGAATATTAGCTATCAATTCCTCAAGAAAGAAAAAAAAAAAAAAAGGTTCCAAGGGAAATGCACCCAACTAGCAAAGTGATTGCAGAAAATAATCAGGGGGAAAAGGTTCCTTCTGACACAGCCATCTGGACCATCTCAGAAAAGGCAATGTGAAGGCACCTATTTGATTACTCAAGATTGAGATACATAAGAGAAAAGTGGGATAAATACATATGAAAGTGCTTTGAAACCTATAGTGCCATAACATGCAGAGCTAGCTCTAATCTAGAGCACAAGTGGGATTAGTGAGCCACTAGATAGATCAAGTTTAAGGTGGTGGCTGTTGGCAAATGCTTCCAAGACCAATCAATCTCGGAAAGGTTGATAAATAAGACAGAAAAGGAGACTCTAAACATAGATTTACTTCTATTTTGGTAACACAAAAAAGGAGGGGCTGCCCTGGCTCAAGATGAGAGGAATCTAGCTTGACGGGCTGATTGCCAGACCTTTTAAGTGTCTCTTCCACAAAAGCACATGGCATTTTTTCGTGTCCTGATAAGATCACTGGCATCAGTACTAGCCTACCAATCAATCAGACAATGGCAGAAGTTCTAGAGACAGCTGCCATCAGCTGAAAAATGGGAAGCGATCATGTAATACAGCTCAATGCTGCATAAAAGATTTCATTTTTACTGCTACCAGAGGTCCATCTTTACAAACGC
The DNA here is from genome assembly GCA_963574355.1 of Loris lydekkerianus. Taxonomy (NCBI): domain Eukaryota; kingdom Metazoa; phylum Chordata; class Mammalia; order Primates; family Lorisidae; genus Loris; species Loris lydekkerianus. The sequence goes on along the minus strand of CAUYPK010121548.1, from coordinate 8,720 downwards.
CAAGTCCCCACCAGCCTTGGAGTCCAGGACAGTGGAGTGTTACCAATGTGGCTGGCAGAAAGGAAGCCCAGCATCTTAGGAGTATCTGAATTTTCTGGCAACATTTTGATTTACAACTTAAAAAACAATGTGGGACCAGGCATGGTGGCTCACGGCTGTAATCCTAGCACTCTGGGAGGCCTGAGCTCACGAGTTGGTAGCCTGAGCTAGAGTGAGACTCCATATCTAAAAATAGCTGGGCATCATGGCAGGTGCCTGTAGTCCCAGCTACTTGGGAGGCTGAGGCAAGAGAATTGCTTAAGCCCAAGAGTTGGAGGTTGCTGTGAGCTGTGACACCATAGGACTCTAGTGCGGGCAACCAAGTGAGACTATCTCAAAAAACAAACAAACAAACAAACAAAAAAACCAATGTGGGCCACGCATAGTGGCTCATGCCTATACTCTTAGCATTCTTTGGGAGGCCAAGCAGGAGGATCACTTGAGCTCAGAGTTCAAGACCAACCTGAACAACAGTGAGACCCCATCTCTACTAAAAACAGAAAAATTAGCCAGGTGTTGTGGTGGACACCACACAGTCCCAGATACAGTCCTCAGGAGGCTGAGGCAGGAAGATTGCTGGAGCCCAGATTGGAGGTTGCTGTGAGCTAGGACACCATAGCACTCTACCCAGGGTGACAGAGACCTGTCCTGTCTCATCAAATTTTTTTTTAAATTAAATCATAGCTGTGTACATTAATGCAATCCGGGGGGGGGGGGGTACAATGTGCTGGTTTTATATGCAATTTGAAGTATTTTCATCAAACTGGTTAACACAGACTTCAGGGCATTTAAAAAAAATTTTTTTTAAGTTAAATAAAATACCAATGCACCCCAAACACAGGACACAAATGTTACTATAGCCTCTTACACAATGAAATGTAACATAATTTGAAGTTAAAGAAAAAAAAACAACCTGTTAACTGATCTGACAAATAATTAACCCTGATGAATTTTCAAGGCCCACATGTAATGTATTTAACAAGGTACACTATAGTGATTTGTACTTTTACTTCATAACTTTTTAAAATTCAAGAATATTTTAACATTTTGAATTTCTTAAAAAGTTAAAGAGAAAGTAGAAAAGTAGGGCTTTAAGGAAAAAGGGAGAACTCTAGCCCACAATGGGAGATACAGCAAACACCGGACATCTTCCCAGCTTTAGGGATAAGTCAAGGCGCACAAGGACAGTGGTCAGGCCTCTAGCAAGACTTTGGCTAGGTTATCTCCAGTGCTTCTTGCCAATCCCAGCTGCTTCAGGAGACTGTTGCCAAATAACCAACTGTGCTAAACAGCACACACTGTCTCCATGTGGCAGCATCTCAGAGGCAGAACCACTTTAAGCATAGTTCTGTTTCTGCCACAAAGATAAGCTGTCTAATCAAAGCAATTCCTCATTTTTGTTTATTGTATACACAGGAAATAAAATTTTATTTTATAAATAAATAAAATAAAAATACAGAGGAAAGAAAATAATCCTCCATCCAATTATCTTCCTACCAAATCAAGAATTTTCTGTTCTTTCCATTCCCTGTTCAAACATACATTCGCTTGAGCTAATACAATACCATGTATCTACCCACTCACTAGACCAGTGATTTTCAACTGCTGTGCTTGTGAGAGTATCTTAGGTGTGGTGTAAAAATTTTTAAAGATCGAAGCACAGTAAATATGTTCTTTTTTTGTTTTACTCTTCTTTTTGATTAACATAATTTAAGTTTGCCACAGAAGTTTAACTATAGGTTCAAATGTGCTGTGAGATGAAAAAGGGTGAAAAACGCTGCACTGGACATTTAGGTGTTTCTCCTTTTTTGCTAGTGTAGATAAAACACCTTCATTTATATAGCATTTTACATCTGTTAAAATCACTCTTCAGGCGTGTCAAAGGGTACTCCTTCTGCCTTCCAAAGCTTCTACTTTTGTCTGCCAGTGGCAAAAACTGAATGACTGATGGTTGGTCTCACAGAATCTCTATAATATTATTCCATATGTTTCTGTTGCAGACTGTCATTTACTTAGAGATTCGCTTAAAAAAAAAAAAGCACCAGCTCAGCACCTATTGTTAAAAGGACTAGGGCACCAGCCACATACACTGGAGCTGGCAGGTTTGAACCCAGCCTGGGCCTGCTAAACAACAAGGACAACAACAACAACAACAACAACAAATAGCCGGGTGTTGTGGCAGGTGCCTGTAGTCCCAGCTACTCAGGAGACTGAGGCAAGAGAACTGCTTAAGCCCAAGAGTTTGAGGTTGCTGGAGTTTGACGTTGCTGTGAGCTGTGAGGCCATGGCACTCTTCCGAGGGCAACATAGTAAGACTCTGTCTCAAAAAAAAAAAAAAAGCAAGCACGATACATAGCAGCAGTTTTCCTGTTTTAAGTGAGATAATTTTGGGAAAACTAAATGGGAGACAGTCTATAGATACTCTGTATCACTGATGAGATGGGGGAGCTTAAGCTACTGGCTCATCGGGCACTGGTTAACAGCACCTGTTCTTTAGAGATGACATTTCACCCTAAGGAATAGAGCAGGTGTTGGAGGATTGCTATACAGCAAGTATGCATTCCTTTAGAAACTTTAAAGACAAGTTTTCTCTGCCAGGGGAATAATCTGAAATGAGAAGAGATAGATTTCTGAGGGACCTTCTAGCCCTTGTTAATGTTCCTATCTGGAAAAAACTGGTGGGTCCAAGGGTAAAATGAACAACCCTGCCGGGGAGCACCCTGTCTTTGGGGGAAATCTGGGCCTTACGGCTAGATATATTCTGGCTTGTCAAAACACTCGAGCGTAAGACTATCCATCCAGGGATATTTCAAAAGGAAGTTCCTTATGCTGCTGGTAGGCTGAGGCAGATTAAATCCCTTCTTCCCTTGTCCAGAACAAACAGGGATAGGAAGAATTCTCAACTGTCTCCAAGAGATAACTTTATTTCTTTCTCTTTCAATCACCATACATTCATTCAACAAAACATTTACTGAGTGAGCACCTATGTGCCAAGCACTGTGCCAAGTTAGAGCAAAAGTGTACAACACAAAATAAAATCTCCAAAGTAAATGGATTTAAACTTTAACAAAAGGAATTTGGGTCAGGCATCAGAAGAAACTTACTGACCGTGAGGGGCGTTAGACACAGGCATGGGAGACTGAGGGAGCTTGTGCAATCTCCTCCGCTGGAGGTCTATAAAGATAGTCTAGGGCTGGAACAATCCCACCTAGAGGCAGGGGGAAGGACCAAATGACCTCACAACATCCCTGGGTCTGCTTCATCATCCACAATGCAATTCCCCTGGTCAGCAGCAACTCCCTCTTCCCCCCACCCACCCACAGGCACTTACCACTGAGCTCTTCTCAAGTAGGCCTTTATGTACGTGTCATCGAGCTTCACTGCATTTGTGCAGTCTTCTATTGCATCATCTAGTTTCCTAAGCTTCAGGAAAGAGAAATCAGTCAGACTTCACATCTTTGGTGACTGAGGGAGCCCAGACCCTGTGAACACAGCTTTAAAATTCTAGAATGATCAGTTACACTGGCCTCCGTCATAGTAGGTTCTTGTTTTTTGTCACTGGGGGCTAAGGACACCAAATTAAAAATTGCCTTTTTTTTTTTTTTTAAGAGACAAAGTCTCACTTTGTTGCCCTCGGTAGAGTGACCTGGTGTCAAACAGCTCACAGCAACCTCCAACTCCTGCACTTAGGTGATTCTCTTGCCTCAGCCTCCTGAGTAGCTAGGACTACAGGCGCCCACCACAACGCCTGGCTATTTTTTTGTTGCAGTTTGGCTGGGGCAGGGTTTGAATTCGCCACCCTCAGTATATGGGGCTAGCGCCCTACTCACTAAGCCACAGGTGCTGTCTGCCCCCCCCCCCTTTTTAAATTGGCCAAGTGTACTTTTTTTTTAAATTGGCCAAGTGTACTTTTTTATAAGCCAAGTACACTTATCTGCGAGGATAAACCACCTCTACCATTCCATGTTAGTGCCCAAACAAAACACAGAAGTAGGGGTGGCGCCTGTGGCTCAGTGAGTAGGGCGCCAGCCCCATATACCGAGGGTAGCGGGTTCAAATTCAGCCCCGGACGAACTGCAACCAAAAAACAGCCGGGCGTGTGGCAGGCGCCTGTAGTCCCAGCTGCTTGAGAGGCTGAGGCAAGAGAATTGCTTAAGCCCAGGAGCTGGAGGTTGCTGTGAGTCCTGTGACATCAAGGCACTTTACCAAGGGCGGTAAAGTGAGACTCTGTCTCTACAAAAAAAAAAACAAAAACAAAAACATAGAAGTAGCAAGGGTGGTTCCTGCCCTCCATTCCTCCAGAGGGATCTGTAAGGGCAAGGAGCTTACTTTTATTTCTTATGAATAATCATAAGGGCACTCAAGCCATTTCCAACTATGCATGGTGACCATGAGTTATACTGGGAAAAAAAACTAAGTCTGCTTCATACTCTTCCTCCAGATTGCTTCTAAAAAGTCAATGAGCACCTGCTTAAGGAAAGAGAAGCAACAATACTTGCTTAAAAATTATCCTGAAGCCCCTAGTCATTCTCTTCCTGCAAAAAACAACCTTAAAGAACAGGCTATCCTTCCAATTGCCCCTTGTGTGCCCCCAAATTCCACCTAAAAGATAAAAGCTTGCTGCTCAGAAACAAGCTGAGATTTTAACCAAAACACTCTTCCTCTCTCATTTGGCTTAACCACACTGGGCAGATTTCCCAAGACCTGTTTTGATGTCTTTTAAAAATATCTCTGTAGGTCCCACGAACCAGACGAAGTGCTTACCTTGGAATTAACCGTACCCCGATTACAGTAGAGTTTAGCATTTGTTTTTATGTTGTTGGGGTCTATCCCCAAAGCTTCTGTGTACAGTTCATATGCTAGCTTGTAATTTCCTTCCTTAAATGCTTTGTTCCCATCTTCTTTCTTTGCTTTAAGTGCTTTGGCATTCTACAGAAAAAAGGGAGGGAGGTCAGTTCACATCCAGGCAGCTTCAGACCACTGCATAAAGAGGCCAGAGTCTATTTTCAAGTTCTTTAATTCCAGCAGTTTAGCATCACAAAGCACCTCCTGCCCCACTACCTGGCCCATTTGTGCTTCCTATGGAGTGGACAGGGGGAACCAAGAGTTACAAAAAATACCAATGAGACCTATGTTATCCAGGGTTTGCCTCAACTCCAGGGAAGTATTACTATCTTTTCTCTACAGAAGGAGAAAAAAACAAACAAAAAACCTCCCCAAAAACATTTCACTTAGATATTACAAGGATCTGACCCTACATAATCACATTTACCTTTAGTAAATAAAATTATTTAGTAAATTAAAGTAATTTCTTATGTTTTTTTGAGCCAGGGTCTCATTCTGTTGCCTCAGGTAGAGTGCCATGGTGTCATCATAGTTCACATCAACCTCAAATCCTGGGCTCAAGTGATCCTCCTGCCTCAGCCTCCTGAGTAGCTGAGGCTACAAGCATGTACCACTACGCCTAGCTAATTTTTTTTTTTATAACAGTAGGTTTCTTGCTCTTGCTCAGGCAAGAGTCTTGGCTCTGGAGTCTCAAACTCCAAAACTCAAGTAATTCTCCTGCCTCTGCCATCCAGAGTGCTAGAATTATAGGTGTGAGCCACTGCACCTAACCCTGAAGTCATCAATAAGGACCATGTATCCTTACGAAGTGAAAAGAGAAGCTTTTATATGAATTGTGTTTCTAAAAGCTCCCATTCTAAGCATCTTAAGGCCCCCCAAAGAAGCTTTCTTTCCCATCCAGATTTGGTGTCTAGAACTTACTCTGCAGGCAATGCAGGCCTTTTCATGGTCAGGAGCCATCCTGAGAGCCTGTACAAAAAACTGAACTGCCTTCTCAATACAATCTTCATAATAAAGGCAAAGACCGCGTACATACAGAGCATCTGCATTGGTGGAATCCATTCGTAAAATGTCACTGCAATAGCCAGAAAGGAATATATTCAGATTTCTTTTCTTTTTTTTTGGACGGGGCTGGGTTTGAACCCACCACCTCCGGTGTATGGGACCAGCGCCCTACTCCTTGAGCCAAATGTGCCACTCTAGGGAATATATTCAGTTGTAGTTTAGAATGTCCCCACCATTGCCACCATTTGTGGCCAGTTTGTTCCTTGACCATGTGTCTAATATTTAAAGTATCCAAAGGTAGATAGATTCTGAAGAATGCTTCCCAAACCTCACATAAACCACCTATATTTCTTTAATATATTTGTGCCTCACAATCCTTATTCAACTATAACAGGAATTGGCAAAATACTGCCCACAGAGTTAAATATTTTCTGCCACTGGCTTTTGTAACTAAAATTTTACTGAGACATAACCACACCCATTAATCTATCTATTCTCCATGGCAGCTTTTGCACATTACACAATTACAGAGTTGAGCAGATGCAAAAGAGACCTTGTGGCCAGCAAAACTAAAATATTTACTATCTGGCCCCTTTCAGAACTTTTGTCAAACCATGGAGTAGAAGGGGAAGAATTACATTAAAAAACAAGCAAAGTCCCCCCAAATGAACATAACATAATCCATTCTTTCATATATATACAACTCAAATACCTGCTATGCTACTATAGTCTTACATACCCTGAATATGGGTTTGTAAATCTGGCTTTTAGTCCCAAGAAGGTCCGATCAGCCCAGCTGGCCTACCCATGGGACCGTATAGTAGCTCCTATTGTAGAGAGTTGCCAGATAGCATCACTCTAGCAGTATCTAGCATTTCAATGATGAACTGGCCTCAATGCATACCTGGCCACAGACTGTGCTTCTGGATAACGACCCAGCATTGCTAAACATTCTGCTTTGAGAATTTTAAAGCGATGGCAGGCAGGGGCAAATTCTAGGGCTCGATCCATGCAGAAGACAACCTATGGGGAAGAAGAAAATAATTAAGGCTCTTCATCCTGGACTTCAGATACATTTTAGTTTGGTAAGGGCAACAGACAGATTCAAAACTTAAAGAAGTTCCACTGCTGAGCAGCAAAGTAGTATCAAAATTTATATTTATATAAACAAACTTGATTTAGCAGGAGAGCGGAGGTTCCAAATGATGAGCATTTAAGAAGTACTTTATATTTTAGGTCATTTAATCCTCACAACAATTTTATCAAATTGCTAATATTACTACTTTTATTTTACTGATGAGACAACTAAGATATAGGGAACTAAGGTTCAAGGTTGCCAAAGCTACTAAGTGATAGTAGACACTAAGATTCCAGAGCCTATTCTCTCCCACATATACCCATTTCTTTTTCTTTTTTTTTCTTTTTTAAGATAGTGTCTCATTCTCATGCCATGAAGTTTTGCTGTGGTGCAATCATAGCTCACGGCAGCCTCAAACTCCTGGCTAAAGTGGTCCTCCTGCTTCAAATCCCCAAATAGCTTGGATTATATTCATACCTGGCTGTTTTTTTAAACTTTTTTTTTTTTTTTTTTTTTTGGAGACAGAATTTCATTTTGTCACCTACAGTTGATTGCCATGTAGTGATAGCTCGCAGCAACCTCAAACTTTTGAGCTCAAGTGATTCTCTTGTCATAGTCTTCCAAGTAACTGGGACTACAGGCGCCCAACACAACACCCGGCTATTTTTAGAGACGGGGTCTGGCTCTTGCTCACGCTGGTCTCAAACCCGTGAGCTCAATCCACCCACCTTGGGCTCCCAGAGTGCTAGAATTACAGGCTTGAGCCACTGCGCCATGCTTCAACTTTTTTTTTTTTTTTTAAAGAGATGGGGTCAAGGCTCGGCACCTGTAGCTCAGCGGCTAGGGCACCAGTCACATACACCAGAGCTGGTGGGTTTGAACTCAGCCTGGGCCTGCCAAACAACAACTACAACCAAAAAATGGCCTGGTATTGTGGCAGGTGCCTGTAGTCCCAGCTACTTGGGAGGCTGAGGCAGGAGAATCACTTGGGCCCAGGACTTTGAGGTTGCTGTGAGCTGTGATGCCACGGCACTCTATTGAGGGCAACATAGTGAGATTCTGCCTCAAAAACAAACAAACAAAACAAAACAAAACAAAACAAAACAAAACAAAACAAAAAGAGGTCTTGCTATGTTGCCCAAGCTGGTCTTGAACTCTTGGACTCAAGCAATTCTCCTGTCTCAGCCTCCCAAAGTGCTGGGATTACAGGTGTGACCTGTAATGAGGCTCTTAGCCTCTAACTAGGGGCTGATTAATTACTAGGCTGAACTGCCTCCACAATGAATCAATCATATTTATAATGAGTATGACAAAAACTCACATTCTCACACTTTTGTTACTTTGCATAATTCATCATGTTTAGCCTGTTACGTAAAACAAGAAACAGCAATTTCTTATGTTATTAAAATTGTTCAGAGCATTGCCCGTAGCTCAGTGGGTAGGGCACCGGCCACATACACTGAGGCTGGTGGGTTTGAACCCAGCCCCAGCCAGCTAAAACAACAATGACAACTATAACAACAACAAAACAGCTGGGCGTTGTGGCGGGCACCTGTAGTCCCAGCTACTTGGGAGGCTGAGGCAAGAGAATTGCGTAAGCCCAAGAGTTTGAGGTTGCTGTGAGCTGTGACAACACAGCACTCTACCAAGAACGATAGCTTGAGACTATCTCAAAATAAATAAATATATAAACAAACAAAATTGTCCAGTTTCTTCCTTCCCTGTGCCCAAAGCCTCATATTTCACTGAATAC